>JBAMAX010001422.1:0-15555 GCA_037043745.1 Chymomyza amoena | reverse complement strand
TAAAAGTGGACTTCGAGTGCAGAAATTGAATGACATCACTTTGAATCTAAATATTTTGTAATTATTTTAGGGAGTACAAACAATAAAATTTATATGTCATTTTGGCCTGCATGTTGCTTTACTTCATGGCCTGCCCTCGGGCATTTATATATATTTAGCTGTTACAGGTTTTTGCTGATTCAGCGCACATGGCACAAACGGCTGACCATAAAGCGAAAAAATGAGAGAGCGCAAATTTGCAATAAACAATTGTAACAGGAGTAACCAGGTAAAATGTACCAGGGCTAAAACAAGATGAACGTTCGATGCGTGCCTAGCACGATCAACATTTAAAATATGTTTTTCGATTTAAAACATAAAGAGTTGCAAAAGTTGAATTTATTAGATATTTAGAAATACAAAGGAAGCTTGAGCCAGTGATAAAATGCAATGGCGGAATAAAAAAAGCACACACATACTCATGCTGCAGGCTTACGCACGCACGCCATTTTGTTAAAGATTAGGTGCCCACACAGAGATTTTTTCAAACTGCCAGACAGCAAGAGTTCTTGATTTAAGTTTCGAAATAGTAATCTCGCGTAAAGCGTACTGGAAAAGTAAAAAAAAGGCAGTTGGTATAATTCTGAAATTCTTTGAAAGAAAAAACGTAATTCCAAGTGCTGTATGCAACTCACCTTGTTAAATGGCGCCCAAATGTATGCTAACAAATGCAAATAAAAAAGTTACAAGACAAAGCCCCCAAAGAGCGCAACAAAAGCGCCAAGTCAGGGCGAAAAAAATTCTGAACAAACTGAGGGGACTCGTAATACTCTGTAAAAGGCTTTATTCACAGTATCATTCTTTTTGATGTCCTTTTGGTGTGCTTACGGACGGGATAACAAGATTTTGGATTTGCTATAGACTTTGTGAAATTCGAGAATTTTGTAGCATTAGCATTGACGCAACGCCGAAGCGTATGGTCTAAGTAGAGTCTGTTAAGTAAGAGCGTGTACGGCATAACTTATTAAAAAAATTATTTATAGAAAAGTTTTTTTATATCAATTTATTCTACATTTTCCGAAGCATGACGCAATTATATCAATAATATGTACAGTCACCACCAGCGACAATAATCGCCAGGCATCTCCGCGGCATACTTTCTACCAAATTTTCAGCATATTCGACGGGAAGCGCTCTCCAACGAGTCGAATTTCTCGGGAAAGCTGTTTCAAGGTAATGTGGGTCTTCGTCGAAGCTTTTGCTTGATGACGGCCCAGACGTTTTCGATGGGATTTGCATCAGGGGACTGTGCAGGCCAATCCAAGGTGACGATGCTTTTTTCGCGCTTCCAGTCGGTACAGAGACGACTGTGGTGTTTGGGGTCATTATCTTCCTGCAGAATCCAATCTTCTTTTTTGTTGATAAATTGACTTTTGGCAGTCGGTAATAAAACTTTTCGATAAATTTCGACCATCCTGGGAGCATTCAGGTTCTCTGTGAAGAGATGCAAAGTGCCGAAACTTTTTTTGAGAAGCATCCCCAAAGATTAACTTTTATAGGGTGTTTAACGGTGCGCTGGACAAAATTACTTAAAGACAAAGACCAGGCACGTGGTAGGATAGAATAACCCCAAACAGAAGATTCGTCGGAAAAAAGTACGTTACTCCAATCGCGATCAATGTTTTCTGTTGCCCAAGCCTGTCGTTTTGCAACGTGTTTTTGGGACAACAGTGGTTTCTTCAATGTGCTCCGCCATTTCAATTTATTTGCTTGCAAATAGTTTCGAATCGTTATATGCGATATATCTATACCCTTTTTTTCAATTTTGCTTGCCCTACACGCAAGCCTAAGCCAGGATTCCGCGAAAACAAACTCACGCTCATTTTTTCATCCTTCTTGGTCTCGCTTCCTGTTGAGCCACGATCAGGAAGGTCATCGACGATTTTCGACTCCTTGTAGCGTTGCACCAACTTCTGAACAAAAGTCGTCGACTTTTTCAAATATTTTGCTGCCGCTGCATAGGACATTTTGGGTCCTTTTGGATGGGTGCAGAGAAAAACTACCTCGGAGCGTTCTGCATATGCAGTACTCATTCTGCTTAACGTACTTTTCTGACAAAGTTTTGACTTCCAATCGAACTTTTTTACTAGTGCGTCAAAGACAAAGGTTATGTCTACTCGTAAACGAATTTTTAGAGATCTACTCTTTACCGACTGCGGATAATGCCGTACACGCTCTTACTTAACAGACTGTAATTCAGTTTCTACTTCGGAAATTAGGCTGCTTTAAGAACTAAATATTTGGTGCACAGAACTTCATATCAGCAATATAACGTTTCTGTTCCGACTGTCATGTCCCTAAAATTTCAGTTACAAACATTCTCAAAAAGTTAATACAACTTTTAGCATTATTTCTTGTTTTTTATTATTATTTTGGGCACAACATATATGTATAAAAATGCCAATGTGTTAGTGTTTGCTAATGTCTATGCGTGTGTTTGTTTGATTGTTTGTTGTAGTACTATGTATGCAAGTGTGTGTGCGCGTGTGTGTACCTTTCGCTGGGTACTGTTTGTTTTTGTTCTCCCTGGTAACCCTTGGCCTGGTGTTTGGCCCTTAGGGTTGCCACATATGCAGCCAAAAAAGATCATTATTACTGTCTATTGTTTGGCATTTTCAAGCATGCTTAGCATTTCCAACCAAAATAAAACACAATATATAAATCCGAGCGCAGCATTTTATTTTGGGTGCCATATGTAAACACACACACAGATATACACACACACACAGACGCACACACTCTTAACCAAACCAAGCATATGAGAGCGCACTTTGTGTTAATATTATTTTCCACTCAGCTTATTTTGTGGGCGAGTTTAGCGGTAGAGAAAACAACAAGTCCGTAAATATTTTATGGCATACTTGCGTGCAGCCCGCATAATGGACGGAATAGAGCCGCAGGCATCTGGTACGAGCTGCATTTGGGTAATCTGCACAGGTCTGGCAACTCTGGCAGCTCATAATTGCCAGACTTGGAACTTTATGGCACTCGAAACTAAGCGCTGGTCCAGAATATAGCTTAAGGCGCTATTAGACAGGACTCCCTCCCAATGCACACTATACTGCCCCAAAAAGTATGCTTTAATTTATATTTTATTTTTTTTAGATCTTGTCATATCATTTTGTCTTTGTAAAGGTAGCAAAAAATAAAATGTTCTGAAAATAAAAACATATTTGGGCTATAGTGTGCAGTTGGTACGCACTTTAGAGAGCTGAGTTGAATGTTGAGCTATTTTTGATTAGCATTTAATGCGGGAGCATTCAATATTGGATTATGTGATTTCGTTTTACCCTTTTTGAAAATTTCTATTTTGGCTTTGTACGCGCAGAGCTAAATTTGTATTTATCAGGAAAAGCGATTTTGCCTGTAGGCAAATTGAAATATAATAAAAAAAAACACTTTTACAAACCCTTTTTTTTATTGCTAACTGGTACTATGGCCAAAATATGCGCATCTAAAAGCAATTAACATTTAAAGGATGGCAACAAAAAAATGTTGCATAAATTTGGTGTAACTAAATAGTTTATAAAGAAAATTTTATGAATTCAACATGCGCGTCTGGAATACATCAAAAACAATTTTCAATTTTTGTTTTGAAGAGATTGTTTCTAAAAACTTAAAAATATTTTTATTTAACCTATTCATTACTATTATTTTGAATTTTAAAGTAGACAGTTTGTTAAGTATATTTGTAAATTCATTTTAAATGATTTTAAAATTTAAATATTTGCTATAGAGTCTTAGCCATACCAACATGTACAGAATTTAAATTTTTTAATAGTAATTTGCTTTAAATTAAAAGTTAAATAAAATATTGCGCACAGAAAACACGTGTAATTAGTTTTTTCAACTCATATGTCATAACTTCTGTGCACAGGAAAACATTCTGAAATAACAAACTTATTATAATTTAACAAATTACTTCAACCGGACCAACAATGTAGTGAAAGCGGACTTGTTTGGAGCTCCACCTCAGTGGAGCAAAGTTTTGACAGAAAGTCCTGGGCGGCTTTAGTTGTCGCACATCACGGCGACTTAATCACAAAAGTTAAAGCAGAGCTGCGCAGAAAAGTATGCAAACCTTTCTATGTCTGCGGCTCAGTACTTTAGTTACATGCTGACTTTTTCTCTGACAAAAACGCATAGCGTTACGTGCATGTCATAAATGTCACGTTATATGTGTTACGCCTCCTTGCCCGCAACTATAACTGTACTATTTTTGTGCCGTTTGCCACTTGCCATTGTCCTTGTTTAACTTTCATGCAGTTGCGCCTTTCCATTTCCGCTATGCGCCATTTTATTGTTTGAGCAGAGTGTGTGTTAATATGTTCTCTCTCGCCCTCTCTCTCTGAGTACGTCACAGTTGCTATTTGATTTTCTAATTATTTTCCTCAAGAGAATTTATGGCGTGTCTGGCAACAGGTAACGGTAACGCGTTACGCAGTAACTGTAAATTATGTTACGTCTGTAACGGCTTTCAGTCCGCCTTCGATGTGTTAAAGAGCAGGAAAAGTTCCTTCGCACAAATACATAAATTAGAAGGTATGAGTACCTTACATACATATTCCCAGCCTCGTATAGTAGTGTGAGTGTATGTGATTGTTTGTGTGTTTGTATGTGTATTGTTTTATTTGGATTTTATTGGTCAGCCAAGGCAACGCTCTTCACATCCTGCGCTCATTAGTCAAAATTTATTTATTATAATTATTACGCATACGCCACATTGCATGCTGAGCAATCAATTAGCACAACATTTGACGCTATTTTCCGGTCCAACTTCTTTCGAAGTGTCAACTTTTTGGACTAACCTTATACACTATAGGCATAAGAAGACACAACATTGCGATTTTTTCCAATTCTCACTCGCAATAAAATGTCTACCACTTAATAGTTTTTTTGATTCCCGGTTCTTTGAATTTTTTTTTTTTTGTGATTGAGTAAAAATATAATTAAAGTTCGGAGGACCTATAACGATATTTAGCGTAGCGAAGTACCATTGTGGAATCAAGGCTGATTTTCTAAGTTAGGGAATTCTTTTTTTCGAATTAATTTTAGATAATGATATTTTGAGTATAACCTAGTCTTGTTCGAACTTAAACTTAAATAACATGCAGTAGCTGAAACATTTATGTTTTTATTTTTTATTTAATTTCCCTTCACTGACTATGCTGCGGAGCGGAGCATGGGGATCTCTATTAATAAATGTTCGAAGAAAACAGGACCTTAATTTTATAGCCGAGTCCAAACGACGGAGTCTTGAATTAATTAAACGATCCCTATTGATTTTTGAACTAGTAAAATTGAATTTATGTGGCTTTTGATAAAGGACTGATTGTTAGAAACCCTCTTTAGAATATTCGCATGGGTCAAAGATGGATGAATTGGAAAGGCAATATTGAGACTATTCGCAACGGATTTAGCTAAGATTTGTGCAGTTCATCACTTTGTAACTAAAATCTTTAGGAACACATATATTCTTTTCTATGGCTTTTGCTATGCTAGCTCTCGACTGAATATTAAAGAGTCTTAACTAGATACTGCACCATAAGCAATAAACCAAAATCAACCGTTCATTATCACATAAAAAGTCTTGGACTGGTGAAAAAGCTTGATATTTGGGTACCACATGAATTGAAAGAAATTCATTTAACCATCCGAATCAACGCTTGTGATATGCATCTTAAACGCAATGAATTCGATCCGTTTTTAAAGCGAATCATAACTGGAGATGAAAAATGGATTGCTTACAATAACGTTAATCGAAAACGATCATGGTCCAAGCATGGTGAACCAGCTCAAACCACTTCAAAGGCTGATATCCACCAAAAGAAGGTTATGCTGTCTGTTTGGTGGGATTGGAAGGGTATGGTATATTTTGAGCTGCTTCCAAGACACAAACGATTAATTCGGATGTTTACTGTCAACAGCTGGACAAATTGAATGCAGCCATCAACGAGAAACGGCCAGAATTGATCAATCGTAAAGGTGTTATATTTCATCAGGACAACGCCAGACCACACACATCTTTGATGACCCGGCAAAAACCGAGAGAGCTTGGCTGGGAAGTTTTGATGCATCCACCATATAGCCCTGACCTTGCACCATCAGACTACCATTTATTTCGATCTTTGCAGAACTCCTTAAATGGTAAAACTTTCGGCAATGATGATTTTATAAATCGCACTTGGTTCAGTTTTTTGCAGATAAAGGCCAGAAGTTCTATGAGCGTGGAATGACAAAATTTGCCGGGAAGATGGCAAAAGGTTATCGAACAAAATGGAAATTATATATTTGATTAAAGTTAATTCTAAGTTTTATTAAAAATGCATTTACTTTCTTTTAAAAAATCCGCAATTACTTTTTGGGCAACCCACTACATAAATTTATATGATATGAATTCAAAAGTCGCTCCTGGCGGAACTTGCAGCAGAAACATATACCCGATGAGCCATATGAAATTAAATCTGGTAATTAAATCTGAATTAACTGGAAAAGCAATCTAAAATATAATTTTCGACATTACACTAACCTTTTAAGACCACATCAATAAAGTCAGCAACAAACTCGCTTATTGTAGCAACTCGTAGAAGCGAAATCTTTTTTTTCAAGCACCTGTTTGGGCATATATAGAGTCCCAATAATCCAAAACAAAATATTAAAATTGATTTTTATTTTATATGACTGTATACCAGCCGAAAGCCACAGTAGCTACGGCTGTCTCTAGTAAATAAATAAATGATTTTCAGTCTTCCTTAGAATAATCCCAATAGTTACAGAAAGGATCAGATATACCGCGAAAGATGTACGTATTCCGATATAACCTACTGCCTAGTTTAGTCATAGAATAAGTTAATGTAAGTATTTTCCACGCAGCCATTACCATTTGATAGCCTAAGTAGACTTAATCCAAATTTAGCTTTAGTTTAAGAACGATTTAAGATTTTTTTGTTTACTTATTTTTGATGAAGAAGCTAATTAAAGTGCAATTAATAGTCACCATTTGGCTATTAAAAATTTGCACCTTATAATGAAATAATTTCATGATTCAGCGCGCACTCAACAAAATTAGTTGCCATAACATAATTCAAGTTCAGTGCTTGTACACGTGCGTGTTTTTATACCCTACAGTGAAGGGTACAAAGGGTATATTAAGTTTGTGCAGGCCGAAAATGTAACATACAGAAGAAATCGTCGGAGAGCCCACAGAGTTACCTAAAGTATGATAAGGTTGACCAAACTACTATGTCAAATTTTAACAAAATCGGTTGGCTATATCTTATAGCAGCCAATTATTACCGAAAATTTCTTCTGTTTTTGGCTTTTCATGAAGGAAAATATTTTTTTTTTTTTTCTCGGTGACTTTAGGCATTTTATTTTATTTTATGGCACGCTAGTGGTACAGGGTATCCCAAAGTCGTCCACGCTCGTCAAGTCGAGCCATTTTTGATATATTCAAGGTGTGAGTGAATGAGTGTTGAGTGAATGACTGGGTGTTTGAGTGAATGAGTGCTTGGGTGTGAGATTGAGTGTTGGACTCCCTTTTCAAACAGCTGTCACCACATTTATTGACAATTAGAGCGCTGTTACCAACTATGAATGCCGCTCATTATATACAATGTCCTGCTCTCACAATCAGCTTAAAGTATGCTCATTACAATTTATGAGCGAACATTTCCAAATGCCTTGAGGGTGCAGCTGCAACATCCGGAACTATGCAACCACCATAATTATCATGTTTAAATAATTTCAAGCATGAAACCATCTTCAAACTGTTTTTGCAAACAATTTGCAATTTATTAGCATGCATTAAAATGCATTTTGAACTTGTGCTGGATTTTCTGGTCTGGAATTCTGATAGTCTGCTCCGACCGCTTGGCTAGCTCCACAAAGTTCTCAATTGCCGCAAAGGGTGTTCCCTTGTGTGTGCGTTATGAACAAAAAAAAAAAATTTTCTTAAACTTTTGCAATTTATCATAAAAAATTTTGCTGGAACGAACATTGGTTGCAAAAAGCTACTTTATCATTTGTAAATATAAAATTATGAGTTTAATGATACCTATACCTAGTATGACTATAGTAATAAAGCATTTTATATAATGAGGATTTAGGAAAGGTCATTAAATTAAATGGTTCAGACGCTTAGCTTGGAAAATATGTTACTTTTAAGGTGAAGCAACAATGCATCGAAAACTTAGGTTGGCGGAGAATCTTTGTAATCCTGTGGAGATTGTCTAGTGATCTCAACCTTGATTAAGCCAGAAAAAGTATTTTACTTAGATTCATTAGAGCCTGCAAATCATACAGAAAATGATATTTCGCCTTATTTCTGGATGTACGTAGCTAATTGATTTGAGTACCTTAGAGGAATAATTGTACATCATCTTGACTTGTAGGAACGGTTTCAGTAAAAGGGAATACTCTTCTTGGTTAGTTGTTACCTTTACTTTAGACCACCATTACTTAGCCGAGCATGTTAAAATGATGTTAAAAGCCATCCTGAGACTTCCATACGTTTTTGCACTTTTAGCTAACGCACGACCCAATATTATTAAGTATTTTCTTAATCTTTTAATCGATATTTTTCCGCCTCAAGTCCTTAATTACTCAGAAAATAAAACTGAACCATCATGTCTGTATGTTTCATCCAAATATTCCACTGTGCAGTTAAGAGTTCGTCGTAAAAAGTTTTTGTAAAAAAAAAACTCTTTCCGGTTCAGTCACGAATTTTTGTTATAGTTGTCAGATAAACTTGGAATGCAATAATTTGTAGAAAACAAAAAAAAAAACTTATAGTAATGCTGCAGAAAAATTTATACTGAAAAACTTCGTCTCAGTTGAGCTCCACAAAAACCTCAACCAATTTGCTTAGCTTAAGCCATGCACAACTTGCCACATTGCAGTCCAGCGCACAATTTGTTAGCACAACAATCCCCGGGCAATTTTAATTTGAAATCTTCATGATTTATGTGAACCCTTTCGAAACACGTATCAAATGCAGCTCTGCAGAAGCCAAAGCTACACGAGTAAGTGCAACAAAACAACTGTCAACAGCAAATGTAAGCTTGCAACATGCAACAAAAAGAGACAAATCCAAGTGCATAATTTTGTGTGAATGTAACTTTTGTGTGGAAGCGGTTGCAATTAAAAGACAACTTTAGCAACCACCGAACCGTACCAAACCGAACCAAATTGTGCCAAAGGGCAACAACAGGGCTAAACAAGGACAAGGCATATATGCCACAATATGACAACAACAATGCCAACAATCACAACAACAATGACAAACATCTGCGTACAATTAGATATTTGCAGGATATGTAGCTGGGGCTGAGGCTGAGGCTGGCTAAGTATCTTCGAACAAGGCTTAAAGCAACTTGGATTGGCAGCCGAAATGTGCTGCATACTTTGAAGCTGCCAAAGTCAATGGTAATTAAGCCAGGGTCACATTCTTACTTACCCATCATCCAAAGGGATAAAGCACACAAAGGAGCAACACCCAATGGGCATGGCCAAAAGCCGCAATCATTTTGGACCATTTGTCATAGGATTGGACTAGCCCATGAGTATAATCGTTGGTCTCTAAACATTTATCACTGCTATGTGTCAGGACCAAAAGCCACAAAACTATCGAAAGTCAAATAAGTGAACAACTATGTGGAGTACGTGACTTGGACACAGTTTCTAATAAAAAGAAAAAGCAAAAGGAAAGCTATGGATATTATTTTATGCATTTGGACAAAAGTTTTTTTTGGGTTATAAAAGCATTTTATTTTACTGATTCCATAAAGTTCTTAAAAAAAAGTTTATGACTTGGTGATGATCTTTAAAAAGTTCTTCTACAGTTTATAGTTCGTTCTGATAGCAGATATTTGAAAAGTCAAAAGTCATTAACGAAACATCCTTGCAGTGAGACGGAACTTTTTAGACGTGCCACAAACAAAGCCCGGATTAAAGATGATAAATAGTATGAAACAAAAAGTCTTCTTTGGCAATTTTTTGGCATTGGTGTAATATAATTTAAAATGAGAAATTCAAGCTATTTTATCCGACTCACCAAAAAAAAATCCTTACCATAGCAGAAGTTTGGGAAGCTTTTATCAAACGTGCTCTGGACATATTGTTATTGCACTACGAAAGTCCCGAGAAGGAGTTGCGTTTGGGGGTACAGAACACACTAAAAGAATAAGCTAAACTCTATCCAGAGTGCTGAAAGGAGCGCCTAAAGCGCGACTCAAAAACCAAATATAATGAACCATGTTCATCGTGAACTTTTGACACATTCTGATTTATAATTCTGTAAGTAAGACGAATAGAGCACAGTGCTCATCTGTTATCCATGCCATCATGGCTAGAAAACCACGCATTCAGGTTGACTGCTCCCAACAATGACTACTGTAGAAGCTGTGGCGATAAGGAGGAGCTGCAGAAGGCGGCACACTTATTCTGTCACTGACTTGGACTAGGCAGTAAAAGATTTAGGTTCCTACAGTCACAATTTCTAGACGATTTATCTCAGCTCTCTGAACAGAGTCCAAAATGCCTTTTAAGTTTTATTCAAGCAACCGGATGGCTTCCTCACCTTTTATAGGGGACCTCTCAAGTGGGAAAGAGTGGTGAACTAGCAACATCGCAACGGGCCTATCCTTGGCATAAGTGAGTTGGGATGTCAGTCCCAACTGCCGCCTTAACCTAACTTATTCTTTTGGATAGAATATATTATATATAAATTTGTTTTATTTTAGTGATTTTACCGAATTCGGACTAATAAACCATAACAAAAATAGAAATGCTTATTTTGAATATTTATTCATTTATTTAAGTGTTGGTAACTTGAATTTCTTTAGTAGCAAATTTTTGGCTAAAACTGCTTAGGATACTCTGCGCAATTTGTCCCAATATAAGTATTTTTATGCATACCTTATCCTTGTAAGTACACTTATTATTAAAGTCTACCAATTTATAGGAAAACTATTTTTTTTTGGGAAAGTATTTTATCTTATATATAAAATTCTCGTGTCACAATGTTATGTTCCTTCTAAGCTTAGGATCTCACGAACGGCTGAACCGATTTGGCTAATTTTGGTCTTGAAATGTTCGTGGAAGTCCAAGGATTGTTTAGGGTTGAAAAAATATAACAAAATTGCGACGAAAATACTAAAAAGGACAATTTGATTTTCCAATACAATTTTTTTTTTAATTTAGGTTGGCATTGTGTACATTGTCAGATTAACTAATATTTTTTAGTTAATAGTTTTTGTCGAAAGGAAACACAAAAATTATAAACGATTCATGTTTTGATTTCTGTGTAAAATACATATGATCAGATCAATATTTGCACATAATGCCGCCAAAAAGACGTAACATTGGGAGACGTTCGCGTAGAACTCAATTGCAATCATCCCGAAGAACAGCTGAAGCTGAGGAACAACGTTTACAAAGGAATGAGTTGAATCGATTAAGAGAAGCAAGATCACATTTTGCTCATACATGCTCGAATGAGAATGAGACGAAATCGGGATTATCAGAATCAATCAGATGAAATCCATGCAGAACAGAATTTAATCCAAAGAACATTCAGGCAAATGCGCAATGCATCCAATCTGCACAGAGCTGCATTCGAATATAACAATACGACCGATTATAGCTCGCGTCAATCTGTTGTAATTGGAACAATGAACAAGGTATGTGACCAGTGCCAAGCACTGAAATTTCCCAATGAAACAGCAGGCCTGCTTATTATCAAAAGCAGTGTATTCGGAGAGGTTCGCTGCTGGATGTATTCGGTAGAATGGCAGAAGAGAGGATTACCTCAGAAAATACTACCGCATGAAATTGATGATGTGATATCGGCGGAAATCCCAGTTCAAACAAATGATCCAGAATTGTTCGAGGTTATCACAAAGAATATGATCCACGGACCATATGGTGTGCTCAACCCAACTTCACCATGCATGATCGACGGCAAATGCTTCAAAAGATATCCAAGGGCATTGACTTCGGACACTGTTACGGGCTACGATGGATACCCATTATATCGCCGTAGATCAACAGAAGACAATGGCAGATCAACCACAATCAAAGTGCAAAAACAAGAAATTGAAATTGACAATCGTTGGGTTGTTCCATTTTCGCCATTATTATCAAAAACGTATAAAGCCCACATTAACGTCGAGTATTGCAACTCAGTAAAATCAATAAAATATATCTGCAAATGCGTCAATAAGGGAAGCGATATGGCGATTTTGGGTGTGAGAGCCGACAATGTGAATGACGAAATTTCACAATATGAAATAGGATGTTGCATTAGCAGAAACGAGGCAATATGGCGAATTTTCTCATTCCAAATTCACGAACGACACCCAACCGTTGTCCATTTAGCAGTTCATCTAGAAAATAGTCAACGTGTTTCTAGACGAGCGAGCGGAGCGAGCGTGCCGAAGGCCGGCTAGTATACATATATGTTGTTTGGAAATTTGAACCGATTTTGTTGTGTATCGGAAGTTGAGTCAAAAATTAACTCATTTTTTTTCTATATCTCAGTCAAGTTTCAGATGAAACTATTGAACAGCATGTCAGCTCCTGCTTCTTCGGGGTATCAAACAAGATGTCAAAATAATTCAAAGAGCTTTATTAAACTAGAGATTATACGCTGGTGATGATAGATTCTTTCTTTTTGTAGCTCTTTTGGATCTTAAGAAAAAAATACTATGTAAGCTATCAACTTTTAAAATAATTTCTAATTATTTCACAACTTATTAGAAGCAGACAGAGAAAATTATCTAAATTGTTACATCATTTAATTCAAGAAGATAACTTAAGTAATAATTTGAAGCAACTTTTAGAAGTACGAAACATGTATATTTAATTCAGAGTTGGAGAAGTTTTTGTTGCTATGCACTAGAAAATTCTGTAGAAAGTTATTCTTTTATCTGCAATGAAGCAAAAACTAAAAGCATTAAGAAGCATGCACTAGAAACTTTGTAATCATTAAGAAGAACTTTATATTGTTTACAGCTGGCAACCTTGATACAGATTTGCGAATTGTAATGAACTATTTATACACTATTCTAAGAACGAAAACTCTATTTAGCTATCTCGGTCTGACTCTCCCAAGCTGCTTACCATTAACCTAAATCCAAACTGGCATTCTGTTTGATTTTCATTAGTTTTATGTCATATTAATTTTATTGTCACTTATTTTAGTTCATAATACTGAATGAATTTTTTATATTGGCTTAGAGCTTTGAGTTGCCCAGCTTAGCCCAGCTAAATCTTTTGGTAACTTAGTAACTTAGGCAGGGCATCTCATAGCCAGGGTTCTTCTACGAAAACTAGCAAAATTGTTTCTAAGCAGACAAAATAAAAATGGAAGCTACAAACTTTCTGCTCAGGGCTTTAGTTACTGTACAAAAAAGCAAGAAAAGGAAATTGAATTTCCTGCTGGGCACAACTAAACACAGCACACACACACACAACATATATACACACACACACACACACATATGTGTATTAGTGAAGTTTTAATTTTCCTTTGGCTTGGCCTAGGCTTATCTGCGCTTTCACACTCACACACTCACACAGGCACACATTCGCCATTTGCTCTGTGATTTTTTTAGGTAATTTTCACGCACACATTTGTTTACTTTTATTCTCCATTTCTTTTGGCATAATTTGGTAATAAGACTTAAATGCTTTTAATAGCTCAAACGTGTCCCGGCCTTAGACAATGTCGAACTTTATCAAAGACGAGCCACTCTCACAACGCGTCATACACTGCGTATGCGTAATAAGCTCACATATTGTGGCTTTGATGTGCTGCATGCAACATGAAGCGTATTAGAGCACGATTAGTTTACAGAGTCCTTGACTAGCAATTGCCAGCTTCAGTACTAATGAGTACCCAGGACAACAACAACAAGTTTTTGAAGGACTAGAAATTGAGCGGCTATTAAATGTCAAACCATTGTTTCCCAAATTACCAGACTTATGGCGTCCAATGAATGGTGGCTATAATAAATTAGCTTTAACTGGGCAGCTTAATGATTGGAAATAAAATAAATAAATAAATAAGTAGTTTATAAAAAAAAATTCAAATAAAAATTCATTTACTATCTCTAAATTTTCCTATTGGTATTGAGTTCATTGCGGTAAAAGTGTTTTTTAATAATTCCTTTATCTATTTTACTTGTTCCTATATACCTCCCAGCTCCGACCTGAGTGTATATCAGAATCATCTCCCTGCCATTCGTAAGGTGGCCGATTATGTTGGAATTCGGGACCAACTTGTTGTATTAGGCGACTTTAATCTGCCTACATTGTCTTGGCTCAGTTCAGCCAATTCTAGTTTTCTTCTTCCTTCTGGATATCATGAGTTTGTTACAGGACTGATTGACATTTCTCTGAACCAAATAAATTATATACGTAATTGCTCAAATAGAATGCTTGACTTCTTTTTTGTCAATGATAATTCTGACCTTGAATTTTCTAGAGTAAGTCCGCTCTCCTTACCCGAGGACCCGTACCATCCGACCTTACAAATCGTTTTAAAATTTAATAATCTCTACCGAAATCAGCCTCATGCTCATGCTTCTCGGTATCGCTGTTTTCGTAAGTGTAATTTGATTGGTCTTAATAAATTTTTGTCCGAAATTAACTGGTTGCCTTTGTTGTCTACTGAGAACTTTGAACTTTCCATTACCAACTTCTATCGGGTTTTATACGCTGCTTTTGATCTCTTTGTTCCTTATTCTGTCGTGACTCCTTCTTTAAAGCCACCTTGGTTTACTACTACTCTGTCCTCTTTAAAAAATCGTAAGTCTTCCTCTTACAAAAAATTTAAGACATCAGGATCTCCTTTTGACTTTTATAAATTTTCTATTATACGCAGCAAGTTCATTCTTCTTAATAGAGTTTGCTACAATAATTATCTTTCCCGTTGTCGGCTTAACTTCTGTAGTGATCCCAAAAAATTTTTTTCTTTTGTTAATTCAAAACGTAAATCTTCCTTATTTCCTGCATCGCTATATTTAAAAGATGTAAGCTCTTCTAAAAATTCTGAAATCGCTGACTTATTTGCAAATTTTTTTCAAACCACCTATTTTAACCCTAATAACACTGACCCTAACTATCCCTATAACCTTCCTCATTCTAATCTTATTCCTTCTCCAGAGATCTTAGAAACCGACGTGTTGCAATCCCTACTGTCCGTTAAATCATCCTTCTCCCCTGGCCTCGATGCCATTCCTAGTTGCGTTTTAAAGCATTGTGCTCACTCTCTTGTTATGCCATTATCTGTTCTTTTCCGCACTTCTTTAAAATATTCTTGTCTTCCGGCCATCTGAAATGAATCCTACAACTACTTAAAACTCTTCTTAATAAAAGTATCGAGTATTTTTTCGCTTTGAATAAAAATGTATTAATTATAAAGTAGTAAAATAAAAAAAAAATATATACATATATAAAAAGTCTGACGGACATAACTGTCTCTACTGGGAAGGAATCTCTTTTCATCATTTA
>JBAMAX010001421.1:0-54812 GCA_037043745.1 Chymomyza amoena | reverse complement strand
ATTGAAGCATTCATGTTAAGGGCACTGCTGCACGATGCGATTTGATTGTGTACAAAGTGATTGGTTTGAACTTTGTTTAGAATATTTTATTACGTAATTTATTTTAAAAGCTTCAGAAAATGCAATAATATAGAAAATACTTTAAAATGCTTGAAGAAAATAAAAAATATTCTTCTTATTATATTTATGTAAAGTTCAAGCCGATCAAAACAGGTGCACTATTTCATATAGATACCATAGAAAAAGAGTCACAAGAATAACAGAAATATTCAAATATTTGAATATAAGGTCCAGCAAAAAATCTTGGAGAAATACAAGGAAACGGAATATGGCGATAACTATCGAACCATGTATTATATAGTATAGTATTTACGGTCACAAAGCAACATTAGTCGATTACTATGGGCAGGCCACCTGATTAGAGCAAACGATAGATATTCCAAAAACGAATAATGATTGGACAGTATATACGGAAGCAAAGAAGAGGTCGATTAAGGTGCGGATGTCTTTGAAATGGACAGTGTATACGGAATCAAAGAAAAAGTTGATTGAACTTGAGATATTTGGATGTGTCAATCAAAATGCAGAGGTGTTAGGAATGAGATATTGGAGAACATTGTTCTCGAGATGGCGAGGAATGGAGGCAAAAACTACAATGGGTAAACGACAACACCAGGGTTGTCTCCCCAATGATGGTGATGATAACGAATTACAGACATAACCTTCGAATTGTTGCATCATTATGTATACTGGTTGCCATGTAGGCGATTCGAAACTTTTGCTCTTAAATAAAATGCAATTACATATGTCTGATATTATTTTGTCACGCGAGAACTCTTTAAAAAAACAAAAAGATATTTCTTGTCCGATTTTAGCCATCGGACTTATCGATTTATTTTAGATTTTTTTGCCCATTTTACGCATACAAAATAAATCTGTACTTTTCTTATACAGAAGTTGAACGAAGTATACCACTTTTTCTATTCCCATCTATCGCCATCCTCGTAAATTTGTCAATGAATGATACGTGATATGAGTGCGCCCTAACGGACTTCCTTCTTATGGCTTTATTTTCATGTAACGTTTAGGAAATCTAAAAGGCGGCATGCGCCTGAAAGATTGAATCTCTATTCAGGCAAATATTCGTAAGTTTCAAATGTTATTGTGTTCTGAACCCATAGCCGTCCCTTCAGTCTTTCAAATCAACTATGATACGAATTACCAACATCACATAGCTGGTGATAAGATTGCGATTTTTGAGGCGTTTCTAAATCTTTTTCCGAATCATCAGATTGGCTTCCAAAACAGCGCTGTAAGACTGAGTAACTACACCGAGTTACAGGCTGTTGCCGGCGTTTCGATTTTTGCGAAGTCTTCGAATCATGAGTTTGGCTTTAGTACCAGTCATGGTTATCGAGCGCACTTGGGACGCATTTACCCAGAGACACTTTTAGAAATATGAGTGCTAACAGGATTGCTAAGTCTCTGAATCTTATCCCAAGCCATCAGTTTAACTTCTGAGCCAGTCATAGTACGACTAATTTGACCGAACCAATGTTCATATTCTGTGGGCATGCATCCGAAGGCACTACTAAAATTATTGCTCCTGATAGGGTTGCGGCTACTGCGAACTCTCCGAATCAGCCATAGTAAGAACACTGCAACACTATCATCGTTGACATTGAATAACTATTTGAGCAGGTCTAGCATCTCGACCTTGACGAGATATTTCGTCGTTCTACTTTGCTAAGGTCCTACTCAAAGGTCCGCTCCTTTTCAACACTCAAGTGCTATGTTGTTTCATTGGGACGTTTTTCGTCAACCTTCTTATTTTTCTTGTTCTTCGGCCGAGAACGTGGAAAACTCAATAACCATTAGGGGAGGAACTTTCATAACCTACCGATGGAATATCAAGTGTCCTTATTTTAAGACAAATATCGACAGAGAACATGATAGCCTTAATAGCTTAAAGAGAAAGTAAGAACCTACTCGACAGTTCGCTATAAAAGCGCCTAATGTTTTATAAATCAAATCAATATTTTTTTTATGTAAACCCAGCAAGGATCCAGAAAAATAGTTCAAATTATCGTCCTCGATAGCGACAGTGCACTAGACTATCATCCCAAAGGTTGTGGATTCGAACCCTACATTAAGCATGGTCCTGCACTTTCCACTCTTACCTAATTTTTCCTGTCTATTCTATATCCTTATCACTTACTTCCATTATCGGTATCACAAAGGGCGTAATCTTTCCCTAACTGAGTTTGGACGCTAAGTTCCGACTGCCGCCTTAACCTACCTCCCTACCTAGTTATAATTTTGATTGCCTTAAGAAAAATCTAAAATAAAGTACTTAATTATCTTCTTGCCTAGTCCACTGCCAACTAAAAATACTTTTGTTCCTCCACATAATTAAAAATCTTTCGAAACTCAATCACACTTACAATCATTTATCAACTAATGCTATGTCTACATAAAATACCCTTAATGCCTACATAATATTTGTGGTATTTTATTGGAAGAAATATGCCCCGTCAGCAGTTGGCCATTCATCACACAAATTACCCGAATATTGGGCAGTTCATATCACTCCCTATCAATATGCGTCAAATTTAATATTTTACGACATGAATCACAATCGAAGCAAAACTTTGGCTACTGTAAGTGGGTTCTGTCCTATCATATATCGATAGATAGCACTGATTGATTTTCAATTGTTTTTGGAAGAATTGAAGATAACACAACTGAGCTAAATTTAATTATTATGCCAACTGTCTTTATAACAAGCTTATGAATTTGTGGCATTTGTCTTTGGGCGCTTCTTTGAGAGGGCTCAAAGTTCTAATTGATTTGGCTTAAAAACAAGGTGCGCCCAACTTGTTGGCGCAGCTGCAACCCGCTGAAGCGCAGCGCGTAGAAGTTTTCCACAAAAGGAAAAACTCGTCGGAAAAACTTTTCAAGCAGCCATAGCACATTCACTTACTGTCACGGCTGCTTTGTTGCTAAGTCACGTTGTCAATTTAACTATAAGCATACAGATAGAGATGGGTGAAAATATACGAAGCGGGGAATATTTTTAATCGATGTATTCGATATTTATCAATGGAGTGTATACAATCTTTTCGATTTTTATTACTTTTAGAGAAATGGAGATATGAGTCTAAATTAAGTGCGTATAATTTGTATATCTTAAAATTTCGAATATTTAACGTATTAAATAGTAAGTAATACCTCGTAATTTTACAAATACATGTTTTAAATATAATTGTATTTTCCTAAATATAGAGTAAGATAGGGCAAACCCGACAGTGAGGGTAAATCCAACCTGCCACTGTTTCTCAAAAGCATTAATACTAAGCGAGCTCACATCTGTGTCACATCGTCATGAAAAATTATACAGAGGGGCAAATCCGACCACTAAACGGTGTGCCCAACTAGACGTCCAACTAAAATCGAAAATACGCCAGCAAGCTGTTTTGGCCAAATCAAATAACTCGCATTAGTTACTTAGCTATTTAATCCGATTATCTTTTGTTGATATTGATTCAACTTGTCGTCACGAAAAATTACACCGTGGGGCAAATCCGACCTCTAAATGTTTAATGTATAATCAAAATAATTGAGATTTAGACCACATATATGCAAAATCAGGCAAGAAAATAGGCTGTCGGACTTACCCCACCGTCTATCTAAAAAGGGTACTATCTCAAAAATTACTATTGGTCAGTAGAAATCAGTATTTTCAGAAAGTTTAATATATATGTATAGGACGAGTTAGTCCGATGTCGAATAAATATTTTATAGCCAAAACAGAGATTACTAGGTCGGATTTGCCCCACCTTACCCTATATTATCTAGAATTTGAAATGATTGTTTTTTAAATTAGTCGAAATATTTTAAATATCCATACAGATATATGTGTATGGTCAAACAATAGTGAAACGAATTACTTTTTAAATCGATCTATGTGATTTTTTGGATTTTTAACAATAACAAATGAACGTACCAGCCAATATTTAGCGAATATTATTTTTTTTCAATATTTCTATTATTTATAGTGTTACCGATAAGTGAGTTCTAGATATTTTAAAAGTTATCTTTAGTGGTTTTAGGACTCGTATTAAGATTTAGCAAGCCAATTTAAAAAAAACATCGTTGAAAACCATACATCAAAAAAATAGTCGGTTTTTTAAAGTTATATTAGAGCCGTTGCGTGTTGGCACATTCTTTCCTCTGAATCGGATGTAACTTCACAAAGCTCTTATGGGTAGTCCTGTCGGCGCTTAGTTGAAAGATTTACCAAATTATTGTTCTTAGTTCTGATTAAAAAAGATTTTTTTTAATTCCACTTTTATTAAAATAGCAAAAATTAAAATTATATAAAAAAACAGTAAAAAATTTGTCTTTAATTCGAATTGCGTCTTTTCCTGTTCAAAAATATCTAAATAATTTAAAAAATTGTTTTTTAAAGGACACACTACCTAAATATTTAGTTATCGATAGCTCGATAAGCAATCAAAAGTTTGAAAAGAAATATTTTTTTAATAAGAAATATTTACCTTTGCATCAACAAAGTCGATGCCCGCTTCACATATTTTCACCCCAGGTAAGTCTATACATTTATATCCAAGTCTGAATAATATATATTTATTTTTTGCTTGCACTTTTCGCCGACTATTTACGCGGACAAGTTTAAATAGGCAAAGTTCTGGGCAAAAGTTGACGACATAATCGACATAAATTCCAATAGACTGCCTGTCAATATATGGCCTTACGTGGAAATTCAATTAAAACTTTTTCCAGCATGCACATGCGCGCACGCTAGATGGCGCCACCTCAAGGCACTTTACTTTTTGTTTTGCTCGTCAGTTCTTGGAATTTACCATATGATATAGGCAAGTTTAATATAGTTAAGAAATGCTTTTTAGGCTAAACACTTGAGTTTCTATCAGTTGGAGGTGTTTAAAAGACACAAACAAAACAGCAATTAAAAAAAGAAGCACAAATGTCCAAAATGTTGCTTATCTGGCTAGAGCTGATAAAAGTGACCACATTGCGTATGAGTTACGCATATTAAGACTGTAGCACGTAATATCAATGATATTAAAGGTCTCTGATTAGATTTTTAAGAGTTTATAAATTGTATGGCTCTTGGCTAAGACCAATTTAGTATAATTTTGCTCAACCAGTCGAAAGCAAGTAAACTCGTGAACACAGCGCTCTCAACAATATTAAAATGAATAAAGGTGTGCAAACAAAGTTATCGATAACATAGCGATACTAAAATAAAATGAATAAGCTGTGACCTCCAAAAAATATCCTTCAAGAACAGTGTTTAAAGTTCTATTAAAAGTTATTATTGAGAAAACGTGCTCTGGAGAAAATATTTTATAAGTTTCTAAAGATACTTTTATATCTATTACGTAGTTTTTGAGTTCGGATTTAGTGGAAATAAAGCTAAATTTAACTTAAATTAATAAAGTTACTAAAGGACTTGAAAGCAAATAAAAAGTTTTGCATGTTTTATGCGGAATAAATCTGAACTTAGAGTAGATGGAGCTAAAGAAATTTAACTGGTATCATTAGAAATGGACAAGTACTTCCTTATGTTACTGGTTGAGTAGTTATGAGAAATCTGAGTACCATTGCCATCGAATACTTGGAGGTTTTTGAAACTGCGGTGGAAATCCTTTAAAGCATGTAGAGTGTGACGTCCTAGCTAAAAGGAAGGAATGTTGCTTTTAATAAATAAGGAACTCCACATAATTTCTGTACGATTATTAAAGTAGTATAGTCGAAAGAATCCATTTTTATATAGTATATGGTTAAAGCGTTCGTATTCTTGCTGACAGATTCTGGCGGAAGCTGTTTTTGAATTTGTTTAAGACAGTTGTTTTTAGAGAGCGAAACGAAGAATAAGCTGGGATAAAGGTTTAAAGACTCACTCAGTAAGCCAAGTGGATTATTCCTTTATCGGCAGAATCTTTACTCACAAAACTCCTCTTATTATGAATGAATTTTTTACCACATCCTTCAGCGTCCTTTGGTCTTTTTGTAAAAAAAAATAAATGGAGTAATCTTTCTTTTACGGATATCTTCGACTGTAAATCAAAAAATTAAGTGATCTAAAAAATCAGTGCACCAGCAATTCGGTCTTTGTAATTTTTGGCCACATAATAAAAATTTAGAATTTATCTTGGGTGCGGACATGAAACGAGGGCAAAGAATCCCTGAAACTAGTAGTAGGTAGAAAAAGACACACAAAACTTTTAAATCAAGTCCCCTAATCAGTGGCAGATCAACAGGGAGGCTTTCGAACCCGAGGCTTTCGGACCTCTACCAAAAGTTGAAAAAATATACACATAAAAATTCGAATTTGAAGCAGGTTTTTTGGACCTTCGATTTGTATTAAACGACCCCAATAGGTGGAAATAAACGTTACACTAGCTTACAAATTTAAGGGTCATCCAGTGAACCTTGGTAAAAAAGTATTATTGAGGATAATTTTGGGTCCAGAAACATGAAGATGATACCTTTTCTTTTTTACGCGCCATTTTCGAAATGTTTTCCAAAAACGGGTTTTAGGCACTTTATTTAGTTATTTGTTAATATCTCGCGAACATAAAATCATAAAGTATCTACATAATATTAAAGATAATTAGATCGAAAGTTGTTGATATGCTCTTCTCATCGAAAAACTTTAATCTGAAAGATAAAGCTTGTCCGAATATTTCGAGCTCTATGTAGATCTTCGAAATCGGATTGAAAATACAGACTACGAGACATTTACGAATAGCTAAAAAAAATGTCCATAAACATGTTTTTCGAAAAAATCTTGAAAACGGTGTGTAAGAAAAAAAAAAATGTTGCTATTTTCGTGTTTCTCGACCCAAAATTATCCTTACAAAAATACTTTTTTAGTATGTTTTGTTTTTCCTGTAAATTAGTGGTATTATGTAACAAGGAAAAAAAAATTTTTTGTGTGCGGATCCACGTTTTGGTCTTGTGAGGGTTCTTCACTTTGAAGAGCATTTATTTTTGATTCCGAAAAGGACTTTCAACAAATTGGGTGGGGTTCTGTCTACAGGGTCCGGCACTCGAAGTGTAACCAATTAAAAAGGCCATAAATTCATTTTGGAAAATTACCTTTACTCAATTCAAGGTACAAAATGTGTAAAAATAATACGAAATTTAGAAACAATTTACTTTCGCTCAATATGGCCACCTTTTGCCTTCACTATGGCCTTGAGACGGTCCAAAAATGAATCGCAAGCTGCCCGAATGTGACTTGCCCACTCATTTAGTTCGGACCTTGCTCTCCAAAATGGCCCAAAGAGAATAATCCATCGGAATCGCGTCTGGTGAATTCGAGAGCCATTGTGTGGACGTTATGAAGCTCGGAACGTTGTTTTTCAGCCATTCTTGGTTCACTCGAGCTTTGTGAGACGGTGCCGAGTCCTGTTGAAACATCCATGGTCTGCCACCGAAATGTTTGTCTGCCCACGGCTTCAAAGCAACCTCCAGAATACTTTCCCGATAATATTGCGCATTAACCTTGACGCCAGGCTCGATGAAAACGATTGGAGAGCGCCCATCTGCGGTTACAGCGGCCCAAACCATTATCTGTGGCGGGTGCTGCCTGCTGGTGGCCAATCGATGACTCAAATTCTCGTATGAACGGTCCCTCAAGTAAACCCTATCGTTTTGAGAGTTTACGAATTGCTCAATTGTAAAAATTTTCTCGTCAGAAAATACAATGTTCGGCAATTGACCGCTTTCGGCCAAGCGAAGCAACTCCTTCGCTCTCTCAAGTCTGACTTGTTGCTGCTTCGGTGTGAGATCATGTGCCTTTTGGATCTTGTAAGGCTTGACCTTGAGATCATTTTTCAGTATGCGACGGATGCTACGGTCAGATATTCTCAGTTCTTTCGCCAATTGATTGGCACTTCGTCGGGGATTTCGCTCAAGTCGCTTCTTCACTTTTTGAACCATCTCACGTGACGTTGCAGTCTTTTGATGACCACCTCCATGACGTTTTGCGATGCTACCAGTATCATTGTAACGAGTTATGGTGCGATAAACGAAAACTTTATTTACTTTAAGGTGTTCGAGCTCACGAACAATCGCTGGTTGTGATTTTCCAGCTAAATATAATGCAACTACACTATTACGTTTGAAATCCATTACTGATTTTTTTTTCGCGTTTACTCACGGCAAAATGCTTTCGTGCGCTTGTAAGCAATACTCTAAACTGTCATTTAGCTAACTTACAGACAGCTGATGCCCGTGCGTCAGCTGCGCGAGCGGTCTGAATTTGGTTACACTTCGAGTGCCGGACCCAGTATCTCTTATATGGTTGGGATTTTTTTAGATAATACTGCCATGCTGGCAATCTATTGACCTAGAACTCGGATTTAGGACTCCATAAACCATATCCATATTGAGTCCAAAAATTTTTTTTTATATAATACTCAATCGTATTCGGAAATTTTTTCGATTAAATCTTGCAGAGAAGAAATTTTTTTATTTTTGACTAACGTGAATCTTCTCAACTTATAGGGCTACTTATGCTTACCTGCCTGCTGGCGGTCGGTTTTGCCATCTATACGGAGGTAAATGGACAGGATAGTAGCAGCACAGATGCAGTGGTTAGCACCACCGTAGCAGTCGAAGATAGCACAACAGGAAGCCCCATCGATTCATCCAGCGTAGAAACCACCACTGAAGTGCCTGGAACTGTTACCACTGCCGGCACGTCCACCAGCGATGACAGTGACAGCTCTACCGTAGGCTCATCCACAACCGATGGCAGTGAATCTTCTACCGTAGCCTCATCCACCACCGATGACAGTGAAACTTCTACCGAAGGCTCATCCACCACCGATGACAGTGACACCTCTACAGTAGGCTCAACCACAACTGAAGATGATCAAGTCTGCGAATCCACCACAGAAATGTGGGGCGATGAGGATATACGCAATTTCTACTTCTGTATGAATGGCAAAGTTGTGGGTGGAAAATGTGATGAAGGCAGCTATTTTGTGAATAATGCTACCGTCTCTGGTTGCATACCCACCGCAAAAATGGATCCCAATTGTGTAAACAGCGACGTTGTAGTGCATCTCTGTGATGGTGACTATTTGAAGCAACCTCAGTACAGCGAAGAATTGGGCAGTTTCTATTTGTGCACCGCGGAGGGTGCTGAGCCCGTACAGCTCGAATGTCCTGATGACAAGGCCTTTGTAAATGAGAATGGCTATTTGGGTTGCTTCGAGTGGGGCCAGTGGCATGAGATACGTAAATGCTAACAAATTATATAACCTTTTTTGTAACTAAATTTAATTAATGTTCCACCGTAATAAAGCTTAATAGCCCCAAAAATATCAACAAGAGCATTCCAAGCTGATTAAAGTTTTTATATTTTTTCCATAAAGCTTATCTGCAAGAACTGTCCGCTTAAATATTAATTAACTTTGACTTGATTGAAATATAATTGAACGCTGTAGCCAAGTTTTTGGAAGTTTTCAAGTATATAGATAGCAGATAAGAATAGCGAATGGCAGGAATTTTGACAAATATTTCCAAGAAACTGACGTTGGTCAACACCCAAGAAATCAATAAACTATAAATTTTGTCTTTTTCTAGGTTCTTTTTTTTTTTTTGTCTTGTATAGAGTGGCCTTACAGATTGTTTGGTTTGTACCCAACTATTTCTTGCTCGGGCGTAACCAAGCGAAAAACCCAAAATTACATAGTGCCACATGCCACACCAAACTACATACAAGGAAAAGAAGCAGCAAACTTTTAAAAGAAAATTGCAAGCACAATCAGTGTGTGTGTGTGTGTGTTTGAGAGTGTGTAAGTGTGTGTCTATGTTAGTGTGTGTAAGTGTGTGTGTCTCTGTCCGCATTGCCACAAAACAATTGTCACCACAAATTTTTGCGCAAAACAAACAACATGCAGTGGCAAATTATAGAGCAGCCAAGCTGAGGGTCACATTTATACACTGAGAAAAATTTTAATTATTTTTTTTTGGTTTATTTTATTTACAATCTATACGTGGATAAGACGTAAATGATTTGACACAATGAATTGACATTACTGGATTGGCAACGATTCAATAGAGGGGAAAAAAATAGTTTCATTATAATTCTTTTATTTTTATACCCTATACCTACAGGTAAAAAGATAAATCTGGACCACACCATCTAGAATTTCATCAAAATCGGTTGAAATTTAGAACCTAAATTGGAGAATACTTAGCAGGAATATACATTAAAAAAATAATTCAAGAAAAAAGCTACGCGGTATTAAACTCTATGGTAGCGCTTCGACTGTATTCCATTTTTTTTTACTTAAATCCTTTTTTTTTTGGATCCTCCCTTTAAGGAGACTAAAAACTTTTAAATCATATTCTTATTTACATTTAGTTGCGCAACAATTAAGTATTTAAGATTCAGTCTCTTGAAGATTATTTCTTCTGATATGAGATTGACTTCACGCGCCTACGGTGAAGCACAAAAAAGATTACACATCCACTTTAGACGGGGTTTCGAAATATGAGTGATTGAAAACCAAGGCAAGAGATGGTCCACCATATGTGTTCATACATTCGCTTATAAGTTATAACTACTAAACCATTTATCACAATTTGACAAATAAGCTAACGTTGGAAGATCTTGATAGTCCACTGGTCCGCTGACGTCATATAACAAAAAATATAGTTCTTAATAATCACATTTGCAAAATATATCAGTACTATATTGTTATCTGTCGCCTACGGCTGTGTTCTAATAAAATCAATGCAAATAATTTATTATTAGAACTAAAAAAAATAATTTGTAAAAAATTTGAAAAAGGATAATATTTCGAAAAAATCTAAAAAAATTAAGTGGGAAAAAAATTATTTAACTTAATTTTTATCTTTATAAGAATTTTAACATAACGATAAAATAAACAATTTTTAAGCAACGAATTTAATAAAAATATTGCCAAAAGAATTTAAAAAAAAAATTTTTTTATTGAGAAAAAATATTCTTTAATTACTATTTATAATAAGTATAATCTTTAATTGCTGTTTTAAGCTTTTAATTTCGAACCACAATAAAAAAAAAAATTGTATTTGCAAAGAATTCAATAACAATATTTTGTAATTATGAAAAAAAATATAATGATCAAAAATTTTTATATTACCAAAAGTAATTGAACCAAAAATATTTTCTAATGACAGAAATATATTCTTTAATTGCTTTTTAACTAATTTCAAAATTAACATAAAAAAATTTGATTAATTTAAAATAAAGTTTGAGTCGCGAATTTATACTTTTCAACATCTTAGTTGTCTTAAAAATTCTTATGCTTTAGATTTCCGGGTATTTTTTATAAGAATCTTATTTCAAGATTTGTAAAAATCTCTTACTTTTGATTTAAAATTATTCTTGGCATATTTTCAATTTGAAGATTCTCATATAAAAACTTAACCCATAAATTTAGTCTTTTGAGACTTATTCTAGAAATTTAAAAATATACTTATGATTTGAAATTCTTCAAGGATATTTTCCATTTGAAGATTTCCATTCCAAAATCTTAGTTTTAATTAACAATATTCTTATTTCAAGATTTAAAAAATGGCGTACGTAAAGTCGGGCGCGGACGACTTTAGGATACCCTGTACCACTAGCTTGTAATAAAGTCCGATTTCTTCACAAAAAACCAAAAACATAAGAATTTTTAAGCAAAATTTTTTTGTGACCGTTCGTTCCTATGGGAGCTATATGATATAGTCAACCGATTTCAATAAAATTTGACGCAGTGCTTAAATACCTTAAAAAAGATCTGAATGCCAAATTTATTTCAAATATCTTTACGAACAAACAAATCACATCGAATTTTGTAAAAAAAATCGTGTTTTTTGACCGATTGGTCCTATGGGAGCTATATGATCTAGTCAAACGATTTGGATTAAATTAAGTACAGTGCTTATGAACTATAAAACACTCTTGAATGTCGAATTTAGTCCCAATATCTTAACAAACAAACGAAACACAACAAATTTTGTTAAAAAATCGATTTTTTAGAAGATCGGACCTATAGGAGCTATATGATATAGTCAACCGATTTTGTTCAAATTTGGCACATTGCTTAAGTGCTCTAAAAAATTTCCAAACGCCAAATCTGGTTACGATATCTTTATTAAAAAACGAAATATAGCGAATTTTTCTTTAAAAAAGTTATTTTGGCCGATCGGTCCTATGGGAGCTATATGATATAGTCAACCGATTTCGATCAAATTTGGTACAGTGATTGGGAACTATAAAAAACTTTCGAATACCAAATTTGATTACGATATCTTATAAACAAACGAATTATTCATCTAAAACGCTTTTTTTTGTCGAGGTCGTCTCAAACACCCCCATGGGAGCTATATAATTTATTCCCGATATCAAAAAAATAAAATAAACTTGTCTCCTATGGATTAATATGGGATCTAATGTGAAAGTTTGGTAACTCTAGCTCTTACCATCTCTGAGATCTAGGCGTTCACACGGACGGACAGACGGACATGGGTATATCGACTTCTCTATTCACCCTGATCATATTTTAGGTAACTTTGGGGTGTCTCCGACGTCTCCTTCTATATGTTACATACATTTTCGGCTTGCACAAACTTAATGTACCCTTGGTACCATACGGTACAGGGTATAAAAATTATTAACAAGAATCTTATTTCAAGATTTAAATACTCTTATGCTTCTGTATTACAATTTTTTTAGGCCTATGTTAAATTTTAAAATTTTTATACCCTGTACCGTATGGTCCAAGGGTATATTAAGTTTGTGCAAGCCGAAAATGTATGTAACATATAGAAGGAGACGTCGGAGACACCCAAAGTTACCTAAAATATGATCAGGGTGAATAGAGAAGTCGATATACCCTGTCCGTCTGTCCGTCTGTCCGTCTGTCCGTCTGTCCGTCCGTCCGTCTGTCCGTCCGTCCGTCCGTGTGAACGCCTAGATCTCAGAGATGGTAAGAGCTAGAGTTACCAAACTTTCACATTAGATCCATATTATTCCATAGGAGGCAAGTTTATTTTATTTTTTTGATATCGGGGATAAATATATAGCTCCCATGGGGGTGTTTGAGACGACCTCGACAAAAAAAAGCGTTTTAGATGAATAATTCGTTTGTTTATGAAGATATCGTAACGAAATTTGGCAATCGAAAGTTTTTTATAGTTCCCAATCACTGTACCAAATTTGATCAAAATCGGTTGACTATATCATATAGGTCCCATAGGACCGATCGGCCAAAATAACTTTTTTAAAGAAAAATTCGCTATGTTTCGTTTTTTAATAAAGATATCCTAACCAGATTTGGCGTTTGGAAATTTTTTAGACCACTTAAGCAATGTGCCAAATTTGAACAAAATCGGTGGACTATATCATATAGCTCCCATAGGTCCGATCTTCCAAAACATCGATTTTTTAACAAAATTTGTTGTGTTTCGTTTGTTTGTTAAGATATTGGGACCAAATTTGACATTCGTGAGTATTTTATAGTTCCTAAGCACTGTACCAAATTTAATCCAAATCGTTTGACTAGATCATATAGCTCCCATAGGACCAATCGGTCCAAAAACACGTTTTTTATACAAAATTCGATGTGTTTTGTTTGTTTGTAAAGATATTTGAAATAACTTTGGCATTCATATCTTTTTTAAGGTATTTAAGCACCGTGTCAAATTTTATTGAAATCGGTTGACTATATCATATAGCTCCCATAGGAACGATCGGTCAAAAAAAAATTTTTGCTTAAAAATTCTTCTGTTTTGGTTTTTTGTGAAGAAATCGGACTTTATTACAAGCTAGTGGTACAGGGTATCCTAAAGTCGTCCCGCCCGACTTTACGTCCGCCATTTTTATATCTGAATTTTAACCATAAATCTATTTAGATAATCTATCGAGACTCGTTCTAGAAATACAAAAAAAAAAAAAATAATCAGCAATAATCTTATTTCGAGATTTTAAAAAACCTCATTATTATTATTTAAATTTTTTCTTGGTAACATATGTTCAATATATCATAAATGAAGATTTTCTGGGACTTTTTCTAGAAATACAAAACAGTTGTAATAAACAAGAGTCTTATTTCAAGATTTTAAAAATCTCTCACATATGATTTAAAATTTTTCTGGGCATATCTTAAATTTGAAAATTTTTGTATCGAAAAATAAATAAATCTAGATTCTCTGGACTTGTTCTAGAAATACAAAAAAAATCTAAGTAACAAGAATCTAATTTCAAGATCTCAAGGAATCTCATACTTATGATTTTAAATTTTTCTTTGTTTATTTTAAAATTGAACGATTTATTAACAAACATCATATTTCAATATTAAAAAAATTTTCATACTTATGATTTAACATTTTTCGGGAAATATTTCCAATTAGAAGATTATCATAAAAAAATTATACCTATAATTTCAGAAATACTAAAAAAATTATAATAAACAAGAAATGCATTTCAAAATGTAAGATGTATGACTTAAAATTTTTCTGTAAGTACCGAAATCTGAAATTAAAAATTTTATTTAAAAACATTTTCATTAAAAATTAAAAAATATAATACTTAAAATAATGCATTCTTAAAATGACACCAGTAAAAGCATTCACTATTTTTATGACCATCTGGTCACAACTTTTTGACCAAACATCCGAAATTCAGTCGATTCTGTTTATCAGTGTACACATCTACGCACACTCGCACACATTCACTTACACTCACTCACACATCGCATATGAGTGCGTTGGCCCCAAAGCACTGCTACTGACTTCTATGCTATGTAGATGTTTGTGTGTGTGTGTGTGTAAGTTCCTTACTTGCCCCCAAACTGCAGCGAGTTCTACGAGTTAAAAATGAGTTTAAAGTTCGATGTTGAAGCGCATTTGTCTTGTAGCCGCAGGCAACATGCAATGCTTGGAACATTGGCAATCCTAGCCATGATTGCATTGCAACCACTAGAGATGTGAAAAACTGGTCAACAGCTTCATTAGAGTATCCGACTTTGCAGTTGAAGTTGAGCTTAGTTGGATGAACTGGAACTGCAGCAAGCAGTTGATAAAGTTGGGCAGACATTCTTAATTTTGATTGAGCAGCTCCTTGGATGTTATCTAATGCATTCGTTACGTCATTATAGCTTCTTTGGGAGGGATTTTGAACTTTTTTGGAGTGTGGATACTATTATACCTGACTGAATAGAATGACGACACAGAGTTCAGAATTTTTTCGGGCACTTTTAAATTTTAAGTTTAATGCTTTACAGCTTGAGGAATATTAAGATTTTAAGTTCTGAGAGCAAATACAGTAAAGCGAAAATATATTCGGATACTTTTGTATTAAAATGTTAAAGAGCTATAACCCAAAAAAAAAATCTTCTAAATAAAGAATTTTGAATTATTGATTAATTAAATAAAAAAAAATAAAAATATTTAAATGTGTAATAAATAAATAAAAATGAATAATGAATTAATCTTTATTTAAAAAACGACTTCTAAAGTAATATAATTTTATTATATATTTATATTTTAATACAAAAAATTGTAAATCATAAGTAAGACATTTTTATTATGTTGAAATAAGATTCTCGTCAATTAAATTTTTTTTATAGTTCTAGAATAAGTTTCGAAAATTTTTCCAGATTGAAGAAGACGGTAAAAAGTCAAAAATCGTAACCCAAACATTTTTTTTTTAATTTTTTTATTTTTTTTATTTTATAAAGCAAAAATTGCAATTAAAGAATATTTTTCTTCCTTAAATATTTTTTTATAACAATTTATTTTTCAAATATCAATACATTTAATAATTAATTAATTAATTTTAATAATTGACTTAAAAATACAAAATTTTCTTAAAAATTATCTAATTATTATACAATTTAAATAATTTTTTGTCCTAAAAAAGGACTCCATTATGTTTTAAAGTTTTTTTTATTAAATATTTTCTGGTATTACATAATGTTTTTTTTTAATTTTAATGAATAACGTCGACTTGGGTCGCGATATAGTCCTATTAGTCTTTCTATGCAAACACCATATCTCGGAGACCGAAGAACTTATATTTTTATTTTTATATTACATAATTCATAATTTTTTTTACCCATCCATTGGTAAAAATTTTAGAGCTCTGGGTGTTATATGTAAAATAAGTCCAAATGTGAAACTTTTACTTCCAGACTATTTAAAAAGCGGTTTTGAAAAAGCTTTAGCCACCGAAACTTTTTTATTTCCTACGGAATCAGTTCAAATGCAGCAGTTTTTTGCTTTATATAGACAACTCTTTCCGCATAAATTTTATGATTTAATATAAATTTTGTAATTTATTTTTTCCATCCATAAAATGTAGTTTTCAAGATTTTTTTCGAATAGAGTCTCATAATGAAAACTCTTGAAATAGGGGCGCATATTTTATAATTGAAATTCTCTTGACTTTTACCGCCCAACTTTTTCTAAATCATCATAAAATCTGAGCCACTCCAATGATATGCTGAAATTGAAACCCAATCCCACAATGAGCATGCTCTTCAAAAACAAAAACCCATTACCCAACTATCCCACCTGCTACGCTTTCAGCCACTGTCACATTATCCTTTTTATGTCATCTTTAACGATACTCACGCACGCACCGCATCACACGCACTCACGCACGCATAAAGCCGTGTCATAGCAGTCAACTCAGTTAGCGATATTTACGAGGGGCAACTCCATTGCCTAGGTAATAAATGTCTGAGTGCGACACATTTAAGCGGGCGTTGGGGTTGGGTTTGGGTCACACACACACTCACATCGACACACACATTAACTTTCCTATGGAGAAGGTACTGGCAGCAGTGGCAAAGCATACACATGGTGCAAAGTGTCAGTGACACGGGACAACTGCAACAAAACTGGCAGTGACGCTACTGGAGTCAACCCCCAAATGAGTTAGTCAGGAAATTGCATTATTTGTCTTTGGCTATTGTGGGGACAAAAACTAGAATGACGACACAGCCAACATCCAGAGAGAGAGACAGAGAGAGTGAGAGAGCGGCGGCAGCAACGCTGAGAATGTTGTGGACGTAGCGCGGCTCGCTTGCATGCCACAGCCTGTTAGTTACGCGTTGTTGTTTTTGTAGCTTTGCATAGTTTTGTGTGTGGCAGTGACGTAGATAGCTATGTGAGATTGGGAAAAGGGGGTGGTATGCGATCCTCATTTCTTTGATGGAAATGATGATATATTTAGAATGAATTTGTAACCTATGAAAATATTCTTTTAGTCGTTTGAGAACTTTATGGAGTGTATGCAATGTCTTGGATAGTTTTATTCCATATAAAATATATTTTAAAAAATTCCGACCGATTCTTCTTATATGTGGCACTTTTTGGAATTAAATATCTGCTCCATACTTTTACCTCATAGAAAATAAACGAATAGAGGGAAAAATTTTTCATAATAGGAATAGAAAATAGAAATGCTTACCGCATGCTTTACATGCTATTTAAAATTAAATATATAATTAGACTTTTTTTAGTTTAACAATACTAAATGTCCCATTTTTATAATAAAAAATAAATTAGAAATGTAAATATAAAAGTTTTTTTTTTTGTAGTACTAAAGTATTGGGAAATTAAATTTCGCCGTCCCAAAACAATCATTAAAAGGCCCCGTCCAGTGTTTTTTTTTTAATTTTTTCCACCCATCCCAATCTGGGCAACACATTTTTTTTAATTCTTACTTTTTTATGTTATAGTTTTTATATTTACAAATATACATAAGATAGAATGAATTCTAAATTAAAAAGTAGCTTTTAAACAGAGTAGAGATGTCTTAAAACAGACATTTATAAATTATAGGTATGATGTAAAGCAATCACTGCAAATAATAAAATAATTTATTAATTTAAAATAAAAGCAAATAAAATAATGTATGTAAATAAATATATAAATATAAAAATGTTATTTTTTGTTTTTCTTTTAAAATACGAAAATACAAATACTCCCGAGAGAATTTTTCTGCATAACCAATATTAATTTCGGGACTCTAAAATAATATCGTGCAAATTTAAAAATCCTTTCGCGGCACGTTCATCGTTTAGTTTATTGAGGATTGCTTCAGTTTGGAAATAAGCAGTTGGAACCAAAGAATCGGTAAGTAAGTTAAGCTATCCTTAAAACTCCGATAAGAAATGTTATTGAAATTTCTAAGCATCCCGCCCATCGTGCGGATACCCAAAGGCTCTGTCGTGAGCCCATCTTCAGTTTGGAATCAAGCAGATGGAGTTTGTGGAACCTGCAAGAAACTCTTATTGTCAGACCTTTGGTACTAAGAGTAATACTATACTTCAAACTTAAAAAAATTTCGTCCACCTGCAAATTTTTTAAGTTCCCTTCATGATTCCATTTCTAGTTTGAAATAAAGCTGATGATGCCAAAGAATGTCTAAAAAATCACTTATGGTCAGTTCTTTTGCAATTTCTGAGTTACTTGTCATAATCTCATCTCTAGTTTGGAAATTAGCAGATGGAGACAAAGAAATTATAAGTAACTAACTAACTTACTCTAAGAAACACTCATTTTGAGACCTCTGGTTCATCAAATAATACAAATATGAAAAAAAATCCTCGCCGCCCCACACATCGTGCAGATTTTTGGGACGCCCTTCGTAATCTGACTTTGCGAAACACTTATTACCAGAACTTTCACATGAAGAGCAATCCTACAAAATATAAAAAACCATTCCAGCCAAAGAGCCCATAAGAAACTCAGAGAAACAGTCATCTGACAAATGTCATTTAATAATGAAAAAATTGCTACCAATCAAATTTTTGAGGGACCTGTCACGATATCATCACTAGTTTGCAAATAAGCAATTGAAGCCAAATAATAAGAAACGTTGAGAAACACTTATAACCAGAACTTTGACATTCGAAACAATCCTAAAAAATATTTTTAAAATCCATCCCTCACACCGTTGAAATTTTTAGGATACCCTTCATAATACCATTTCTATTTTAAAAGCAAGGAAACAAATAGGTTTGAGTTATTAATAAAGGCACACACATCCTTTTTAGTACTATTATAACTTTCATAGACACATCGGCTCTTTGGTCCCCCATACATCCCCCTTATCTACGCCACTGCTTCATAGTCTCCTCCTGTTTGTTGCTATTGTTATTGTTGCTGCCAGACACTTTAAACGTGGCTATCTCTGCCGTGTTGCAAGGACTCCAAACTGCCGTTGCTACGCTGCACATGTGAAATTTAAACGCTCCAAAGTCATAGCAATTTTTCTGCTCCATTTCCGTGCAAGCTGCCGTTGTTGCAGCCAACGTTGACGTCGACGTCGCTGCCAACGCTGACGCACGTGCAGATGCTGCACTGTTGTTGTTGTTGTTGCTGCATTTTAATTGCTTTGCTGGCTATGCGCCGCTCTCTGCCCATTAATCCTGCACACAAAAATTGTAAAGCAAGGGATTTTTAAAGTCACAAATGTCGTTCCTTATCGCACAGACAGACACACACAGATACACACATGGACACATGTACACTAACACTCACTCAGACACACAATGTTGTTGATGTCCAGCATTATCTTGCCAAAAACGTTTCAACCCAATGGCTCAGCTCAGCTCAGCTTGACTCGACTCGACTCGAGCGTCAACTGGACTCAGCTCGCCTTGGTTTTGTCTGGGTTTGGCTGTGGTTTTGTCCGGTTTCGGGCCTGTAGTTAAGAGCACCAACTCAGCTCAGATTTAATTGAGTTTGCAATTGTTTTTTGGCCAGCACTGCCATTTGGCCGTACTGCAGTCCATTTTTATTCTGTTGAATTGAAATGAACTCAAACTTAATGTAAACTTAATTTTTGGAATACACTGCAGTCAGGAGATGTAAGTTAGAAGAGGGGAATGTTGTGGACTGACGTGTGACTAGTGATGATCAATGGAAATAATGATGGCCAAGAGCAGTTGGAGGCATTTTTTCATGTAACATAAGAGTAAAGGATTTACCAGCCTGCTCTACAATTAAACTGATAAGACTTCTAACAAATTCATGAATTGAGTTTCTTTACTGTGTTGGTTATCAAAATTTCAGAACGTCTCCGCTTACAGAGATCTGAATTTGAACTGAGTTGGAAGTTCCAAAGTTATTACTTCGCCGTTTTGAACTATAAGCAAATCTTACGTCATTACAGCTGACAATTATAAACTAAATTTTTAAAAATAATGAAAAGTTTAAATTTGAAAGTAATGTCCTCGACAGCAGTCAGACATCAAAAGGTTAGGTTACCCTCGTCAGTGGGATACATTAATCATATTATTAACCAAAACTATGCCCCACACCGTTTCCTCATCATTCAATTACAGCCCTATAAAGCTGTAAATAAAAAACAAATCACAGGATGAGCTTTTTCTCCCTTTAGTATATATATTAATACAATAAAAAATGGAATAAATTAATAAAATTTATAATGCCATAATTTTTTTGAATTTATTTATTTTTATTAATTATGGTTTGCAATTATATTTTACATTAAAATACATCCCGTCATTTTTGAATAAAAGAATAATTTGATTTAAGTTTCATTTGGAATTATTAAAAAAAAAAACAAATAAATAATTTTCCATACCAATACCTTTTAAAAACAAATGTTCAAGCAAAGGGGTCTAACCCTCTGCTCGCTTGGCATGACGAATGTTTACATGAAAAACTTTTTGAACGATGGAGATACTTAGTATGTATTTATTTTATTTTTTTAATTAATAGAGTAACAATAGGACATTTCCCCTTTCCAAACCAGCTTCATATCTTATGAACAGTGGAATTTTAACTAACGATTCCATCTCTATAAGGAATCTCTATAAAGCAATTATCGTTATAAGGGAATTTATCCTTATAATGGCTTTTAGCTTTAACAAAATATTTTATTTTATGACTAAATTAAAAAAAAATTTCCATTAAGTCAACTTAATAGGCTTTTAAAAAATTATAAAATCAAAAGATGAGTTACCAAAAATTGTAGGACTTTAACAAAATGGAGTCTTAAAATATTACTAAAAATTAAAAAAATAAAACAATTTAATTTTTTTCGAAAAATGTTTTACATCAAATTAAACAAAAACGCTAGAAAAAGGACAAATTATATTGATTTAAATTAAATTTGTCACATTAAAAAAATGTTAAAATGTTAAATTATTTTTTAATTTAATCAATTTATTACAAGCAAAAAAAAGATTTAAGAATCTTAAATTAAAGAATGTTGCATATTTTGATTCCTTTAAAAATTAATTACCAAAAAAAATGTGTTTTGAAAATTTGTAGAAATAAAAAAAATTGTATTATTTTGAGTTTGTTAATTTTAATAAATAATTATAAACAAAAAAACTGAAAGAAAGTTGCGTTAATTTTGAATCTTTTAAAAATAAATAACAAGCACCAAAAAAGTTTTCTTAAGCGATAAGAAAATTTTTAGAATTAAAAAAAAAGTGTGCTTTTGAGTCCTATAAAAATTTACTAAAAAACCACTAAAAAATTTTAATTTGGCAAATCCAAATTTTAAAGGAATGATGGGATCTTTATTTATGATTTCGAAAGGATATTTTATGGCATTTATTTTTTAAAAATAATCTAGTTCAAATGTTGGCCGCAACTGCGTTTTAAATGGTCCATCCTGAAGGTCCAATTTTCCATGACTCGTTCAAGCATTTCCACTGGTATTTCGCCAATAGCACGAGTAATAAGGGCTTCCAAGGCCTCAATCGTTGCTGGTTTGTCCACGTAAACTGTTGACTTTACGTAACCCCAAAGAAAAAAGTCGAGCGGTGTGATATCGCACGATCTTGGCGGCCAAGGTACGGGTCCCGTACGTGAAATTACTCTCTCACCAAATTGACCTCGCAATAGAGCCATTGTTTCATTGGCAATGTGAACCGGAGCGTCATTCTGTTGGAACCAAATGTCGTCGAGATCACGGGCAACAATTTCAGACAGCAAAAAGTCCGTTAACATGGTCCGATAACGTGCGCCATTGATGGTAACGTTCGCACCTTGCTCATTTTTAAAAAATACGGACAATCGTTGGCCACCAGCCCACAGACCGCACCAAGCCCTTGTTTTTCTTGGATGTTTTGGCAGTTGGTGAACCTCTTCGGGTTGATCTTCTCCCCAAATACGGCGATTTTGCTTATTCACGAAACCGTGGAGTCAAAAGTGGGCCTCATCACTGAACAAAATTTTGGTCGAAAACAACGGATTTTCATCGATCTTACCAAAAGCCCATTCGCTAAAACGGCAAAGTGAAGGAAGATCATTCGGCTTTCCATGATGATTTACCAATGAATACTGAACAACTTTGCCTTTGACAGCTGTCATGGATCATACGTGATCCACACGGAAATCCATATTGAAAAAAAAAGGTCTTAATGAATCACCCTTTATATAATAATGTAATTATAGATAAACAAAAAATTTTTTTCATAAATATAAAAGCAAAAATCTTAATATTAAATTTAATTTATTAATTTCATTATGTAACCATAAACTAAATGTATACTTACATTCATATATTGCCTAAACCTCATAGGCTTAAATAATAATAATTTAATAAGAATATTCTAGTCAAGATGTGATAAAATGAAACGAAGGACTTTGACATGAACAAAAAACAAAGATTTTTTGCTTATAAGCAATTTTTTGCATTAATTTGCATAATAAGAAAAATGCCAAGTAAAAAGCTCCTTTCTGTTTGTTGCAGCAACGAAGGTACCAAAGCTTATGAGTAAGGAGCTCTTTCTTGCAGATAACAGCAACGATGTTACCTAGAAGAGCATTTTATATTTTATATGTATTTGCTCCAAAAATGCAAGTAATCCTTAAATTTGAGTTTAAAAATTTGTTTTCATCTAGCTTTAAGCCTGTTCCAACTCCAAAAAAATTATTAAAGAGATTTCCCATAAGCCCACACAGTTCTACAGTGTATCTTCTGTTCAGAGTGTCCTGCCACTGTACATTATTTTTCCCTAGTTACTACACCTGGCATACCCTTGAACTTTAGAAGAGCCCACATAGAGACATACTGTCGGAGGCTTTCATGCGGGTACTTGGACATGAAACATGGCACAACGCATCCTAACTGCACAACTTCCGTTTGCCGTTTATTGCAGGTTTGCGTCTAACTATCTTGTCTGTGTTTGTGCATATTTATTTATATGCATGCATGCATGTGTGTAAGTGTGTGTGTGTTGGCCATGTTGTTACTTTAATTAAGTTTGTGTGTGCAAATGAAGTTGGTGGCCAAAAGCTCCAAAAAACAACTTGCCAACTACACAAAGACACCAACTGTGCGTATACGTAATCTACAGCGCATAAAAATATGCTACATTTTTTACTGCTTACATTTATATAAAACTGCGCATAAAAATATGCAACAGTTTTTTTAATGCGCTTATTTAGTTGACGCAATTTGCACGGCATTTCCGTTGCCGGCTCGAGTGGCGTAAGTCAAGGCGTCGTATTGCCCATAATTGGCATATTTCTGCGACGAGGATGGCGCATCCTGATGTTGGCTTCGGCTGCTGTTGTTATTGTTTTTGTTGTTATTGCTTGCAAGTAGCTTAGTGTGCGGCTTGCCAAGTGGTGACAGTCACTGGCCAAGTCAACTTAAGCACAAAGAACCAACAGCAGCAGACGTAACCCAAGCGCCTGGCGGCGTTTATGAAGCGCCCCATTTGCAATCCGACTGGCATTGCAGGACCATCAAGGCATTGAATGATTTTCCGCGCGCATTTTTGCGCTTGAATTGTTTGCAGAAGTGTGCAGTCAGGATAGGCCAATGGATGAAGAGAGGGGGACTGGGAGACAGTGGGGCGTAGATAGGGGCCTTGGACTGGCTGGGAAAAGTTGGCTTAAAGTTTTCCACTTGAATGGCAACGGAAGGTTTTATGTGCCCAAGTCGCGCTACATTGTGTTGCAGCGGCGCATGAAAGTATGCAGCATGAAATTTTGCACTGCAACAAATAAATATTTGTTGCGAAGTAACCCATACCCCATGTACACTGAGCGAAAAAAATGCAGCCCAATGACTTGCATAACTAAATGCACATAAATTTTACTTTTTAGCTCTAAGTACGTGGAACGTCTAAAGCGCTTTCCTCTTAACGTTTGTGTTATTAAGATTGGTATTTTACTGCGTGGAACATCTCAGCAAAAATTAGAACAATATAATGAAAAAGTAATTTCTTGACATTTCGGATTTTCATTACCATGCTTGAATGAATTTTCCAAAAAATCAACCATATTTAAAATGTTAAATAATTACATTAATTTTTTTGTTTTATATTTACCCCTGAAGTCCGGACGCACTTAAAAAACGCTCTTTAGAATATGACTTGCAGCCGTCAACTAAATTTTATATCTATTGGATAGACTCCAATCTTAAATGAAAAAAATTATTTTGCGGGACTTTTTTACCTCTAAGTACCGAATTGTTCAAATTATTGCTGTGGCCTTGCAGAATTCGTTGGTCATTATTGACAAATGGGCAAAACACTGGATCCTTCATTTAACCAATTAACCAATTTCTGTTAAAACACCGCACCCCTACCTCGCCATCTACCTCGGCGGAAGTAAGGATATTAAAAAATCCCAACAAGGTATAGAGCGATGTTTGCCTAAGCGAAGTGGCTCCTGGCAGAACCAGCTAATTGTACTTAGAAAATAAAAGCATCCGTTATAAGATTATGGTAACACCAACTTTGTATTATGGCAAGCATCGGGAACCAAAGCCAAAAAATAACTTGGATATGCCCCTGTAATGTTCGTAGCCAAAACCCCACAAGTCTTATAATTCTTTTTATGATTAGTTTTAATAATAAACTAAGTGTCTATTACGTAGATCACATAAGATCCCACTCCAATTCTTTTACCTTCTCCCTGGGCGGTAATAAACCAAAACTACGCCTAAAATGCCTTCACACTTGTGACGTCAAACGACTTCATTTCCATTGCTTATTTTTAGAAACCTTTCTATATCGTAAATTTGTCATTTGCATAAAGACCTTTTATTGATGAAATCGAAAGCCACATAAGCTGAAAATATGAAAATAATAATAATTGTAAGGGAAGAGCAGTGCTGCGACCCAGGACCTATTGTGCTCCCTATAAGCACTAAAGCTCCTTGGCTAGTCAAATTATGACGATAAATTTAATTTAACGTCGTGCATCGATATTCTGCAATCGTCGAAAAGTTTGGGCCTTCTTCTGGTAAAGGCGTAACATTCCGTAAGGGAGGATTTCACCGTCATTTTAATGAACCTATTCTTCCTATTGTAATCTATGCCTATCACGCTCAGGTGTTTCCTTATCCTGCAGGTTGTGTAAATACTCCAGTAAGTATTCTAAAGAAACTCTTGCCCAGGTAAGTGATTTTCTTGAAGTTATTCAGATCATACGAGCCGAGCAGCTGTAAAGACTATCGTAAGCCAAATAGGACGATAGTTTAAAAACATTTCTAGTTTTTGGAAAGTAGTCTCATCTATCATTAGCTTGATTCCCAATAAATAAAAACAAAAAGGGAGCAGTCTGTTCAAGTCACTCTTAACACATTAGTTCAAGCCATACTCCTTTCGAGGTATAAAAATCCACAAGAAGGTGGAAAACTGAAATTCGGGGAAGATGTTCAGCTTGTAGGGGCAGACAATGTTCAATTATTGTACAATAAAAACTGCATTTAACAAGCAAAACTGGAAGTTTTTTCGTCTTTACATCATGCCACAAATATTTCACAAACTTCTTTTCGGTCAAATTTAAAAGAAACTCCCCTTAACTTTTTCTATTGAAGCGTTTTACGCTTTTTATAATACGTAAATAGCCCATAAAAACAAAAACTTTGAAAGCTAGTTTAAACTTAAAAACTAAAAATGTTCTTTTAAATATATTCTTATACGTGCTCAAAGTATGGAATAGAAAACCGCACTAAACTTTTGGACTTTTAATAGCTGAATTTATGGTATTCAAATATTAAGTCTAGTTTGGCAGAATTTTTAACACCTCTGGAATTGTATTTAGCATATTTTTATGTATTGAAACTTTTTTTTCATTGAATAAATACATAAATTTGTGAATAAAATTTTAAGTTCTGAGCAGGTATTTTTCTTCCAGCTTCAAAACTTTTCCGCTTGGACTGCTGATGAAGCTGATACTTTATAGAATTATATTGATGACATTGTTTGATGCTTTCTACTGCTTCAGCTCCAAATTTCTCGTAGTCCACTTTTTAAAGGATGAAAGGAATTGGGTCCAAGGGTTGAAGCACACCATTGACCTATAAACAGATTAGAAATGCACTTTGTCTTATAAAATCTATGAATAAACTTTGAAAGTGCTTGTAAGGAGCTGAGACACTTGCAGAAAAATCGGGTCCGATTTTGCTATGACTTTATGATCTCTACCTTCCCTATAGGGGTATATTACGTATAAGTAATTGTATTGATCTTCTTTTTCTTGATCTATGACGCTCAGGCAAATCAATTAGGTATCGCCAGAGATTCCAAGCAATCCTCTCCGTTTGTCTAAAATCTCTCTGATAAATGAAATGAGCAGATCCTTATGACAGCTTCAGCGCATAACAATTTATTCCACTCGTGCTTTTGTCGATCTGTTGAACATTTAATGTTGCCTACTTTTGAGCTGCGGCATTTAAATATTCAGCACGACACAAAGCTGTCATTTGGTTTATAAAAATCCATAATTTTCGATTAAGCGATTTAAAACTGGAAAAATTGAACTAGCCAACAAATTTCACACTTTTTTTATTTCCAGAGATGAAACTAATATTTTAAAAAGTTACCAAAATGTTGTGTTTTTGGGCTTTCTGGCACACATTTTAGACTGTGGTTTTTTCTTCAGGTTACCGATTATTATGATTGGGGGCATTATAGAAAGGTACTCTATTCTACTTTTAAAGAAAAAAAAATTCCGAAAAAATTCGAATTAGTACAGATTTTATGACATCATATGTGCAACCCATTTTTGAAAAGGTCCTTTTTCACTAAAATAGTTCTAGAAAAAAAACGAGCCATAAAAGGGTAATAAAAAAAACGGATTTCGAATGCTGAAACATCGCCCTAACATAAAATATAAGTTTCATCTCTGGAGATTTTTCATCGTCGACTAGTTTTGTTAGCCGTATGATCGATAGTTAGCAATCTAGCATCTGTCGTTATGAAGGAACAGCGACGCCAACGATAAACTCCAAACCAGAACTCACGAAGCAATGTAAAACGACGCGGACGAGTATCTCAATTCACTTTAACAATTTTTAACTTGATGAATAAAAAAAAACGTTCAATATGCCAAGCGACATGAAGGGAAAGGAAATGGCCATGTCTTCCAAATTAGACGACTTAGTGCAAAAATAAACCAAATTCCTGATCACTTCAACTCCGAAAAACTTTACCGTCCCAACTTTTAATGGCCATAACCTCTAAATGAGACAAAATAAAGTGAAAATAGTCAAATTCACGATCACAGCAAATCGAAAAAATATTGTTGCCATGATTTCGAAATAAGACGACTTAGCACAAAAATAAGCAAAATTTGTGATGACTTCAACTCCGAAAAATTTTAACATCTCAACTTTCCATTGAAATACTTTTTTTTCGAATGCTGAAGTGGGATGCTCTGCCCCTGGTCTGTGAGCAGCACTTCAAAACTACGAAAGTAGCTCAAAAAGTTGAAACAGATCCTGACGGTGCTATTATAATAAACCATCAAAGATTTGCTTATTATTACCAACTCACAAAGTTTTTTTTTCCATATTTATTAGTTTTTAACAAAAAAAAATTCATTTCGGCAACGTTTTTTTCAAATCATAGCCGATTGTGTTTTTCGTTCGCAATTATTTTTTTACAGTGTACAAACATCAACGACTGGAACCGGCAATGCCACATTTGTATTTTATGGCAGCGTTGAATTTATATTTGCACTTAACAAGCATCACACACACACATATACAGGCTTACCACACCATGCAACAACAACTACAACAATAACTACTTTTGTGTGGCATGTGGCAGGATAAACTTTGTTTGGCTTATTTTTTTTTTCGGTTACAAATCAAATCCAAAATCGCATTAAAATTGCATGCAGCGGAAAAATTGTGTTCAGGCAATGCCATAGTCACAATCCGCGTAAGGAACCACAAACCAATAAGGACGAAAAGGACAAACAGCAAACGAAGCTACTACTTTTGCCTTTCCTGCTGTGTTGTGTCAAGCAACTTGGGGTCGAAGTGTGTGTGTGTGTGTGACTGTTTGTGTGTGTGTAACTGAGGTTGCAATTTCAATTGAATTTTTGCGAGACGAAATCACTTCAACGCCTTCGATTTCAATTTCCGCCACAATCCAAATTTGAATTTTGTTATTGCATTTGCAAGGATTGTTGTCGTCGTCAGCTACCCTCAATTGATTTTTTGTTGTTGTAGTTGTTGAAGTTGTTGTTGTTGTTGTTGCTTTGGTTATGGGCCGCTCTTGTTGTTAAGGTGTTTTCTATTGCAATCGTTTGTATTGTTCTCGTCTGGTGCACCCTACATAAATTGCTGGAAAGAATGATGCAATAATGTAAACCGAATACTCCTAGAAGTTGAAATATTTATAATTGAGAAACCTTTCTTTATTTTAATCGTGTTTTCTTTAAAGATAGGTATATTTCCTGAATCCAAAATAACCATATAAAATACGCTTAAATAATGAAGACCTTTGAAGTGAACGAAGACCTTTAGTCTGCTTCTTGGTCTGGGAAACTGAAGTGGTTATCGCCAAGGATTCTAAGCGATCCTCCTCCGTTTATCTATTAATTCTCTTATGCGCAGATCCTTAGAAAAGCTCCAATAATGTCCCAATATTCCAATGTATCAACATATTCTCCACTTTGTGCTTTTGTCGCCTGCTGCACAATTTTATATTGCCTACTTTTGGGCTGCAGCATTAAAACATTCAGCCCGACACAAAGCTGTAAGCTACCAAAGGTCGAACTGTGTTACATTATGCAAGCCCAACACAAAGCTGGCAGCTGTGCATGTCAACCGCAACTTAAACAATTCCTGGCCATGATAGCTAACGCCATGTCTGTGTATATCTCTGTATTGTTAGTATGTACACACACAATGACATTGTTGCAAGTGCAATAGCTTTTGTTGCTGTTGCTGCAACGGCTGACGCTGCACTTGTAGTTGTAATGGTGTGGCATCAATAACACATTTGTATAACATATCGCAGTCAATATGAAACACGTGTATAAGTATCAGTAAACGTATCTAGACCTATTCAGCAGTGTGCTTAGGTGTGTGTCAATGGAATGGTATCATCCTGTAACAGATTTGTGTTTACCTTGATTTACATAAGAACACAGGCACACACACACATAGAGAGCAAACTGCAGCTGAAGCTACCACAAACAAACAATACAACATCGTTTCGTTGGTTGCTCAACTCAAAGCCGGCTTGATACATCTCTCACCACTTTCTCTCACTCCTTCTTGGCTCTCTTGGCGTTCTTGATGTTGCTCTACGCTCACACCGCATCGTAAATAGAAAAGAAAACACTTAAGCATGCACTTAGTCCTTGCGCCTTGTACAACGTGTCGATGTAAGCACTCTCCTCACATGTGTCTGTGTGTGTGTGCGTGCCACCAACTGCGATTTATGCAAATTTGTTTGCCTCTTCCACTGCCGCTGCTACACTAAGAAAAAGCGAAATTTGTTCAAAAATAAATACAAATAGTAGGGGCTTTCCATCAATCAGCAAGAACGAGATTTACAGATTAGGATGAGTGGTGCGTTTTAGCCCTTACTTTACTTGTTCCAGAATACTAGTCTTTCTATATTGGTATATTGGACGATACAAGGAATATCTCCATGTGGTGACTGCTTGGTGCAGGCGCGGAGCTTCCGTTCAGATAAAAGATGTGTCTCTACAACAGTCTGTACAAGGATCTCAAATTAACCATAACAACCAAAATAAAACTTTGTATGGCTTCGCTCTTTTAAGGGCTCCTCTTCATGAAGGCGCCCAGCTAATGTGATTTGCTTTTTTCTGTAGGTTAATGTTGTTAATTCTCGGGCAACCACACGGAATCAATTTAATGTCGACGAGAGGAGGATTTGACAACTTCGAGTTTAAGGCACACCAAAAAATTTCTGTCTTATTTCACCAATATGCTTATATTGGTTCTTAATAAAAGGAACGCACTATAAGTGATGGGAAAAGAAAAGTGTATGCTAGTATAGTCCTATTGTGTTGTTTATAGAAAGGTTTTGAAGCTACATGTTGTATCTCTTAGTGAAGGGTACAATCACAGCTTTTTGGGGGTTGATGCTAAGCCCTTTACTTAGATACCAGTTTAGGGTAATTTGAAGAGCATTTTCCATCATTTCTCTGATGGTGCTCTCGTATTTACCCGTCACTATGATGACCACGTCGTCTGCGTACCCAATGACCTTATAACCAAGCCTTGTCAGCTTAATTAAAAGTTAATCGATTACGAAAGACCATAGCAGGGGAGATAACACACCTCCTTGTGGACAACCCTTTACAGCTCTTATGATGGCTGTTGCACCGTCTAGAGATGAAGTTATGTCCCTCTGTCGGAGCATGGATTCATGCAGTTTGTTTCTGATGTGCAGATCGAGAAGTCTCTCTACTGTTTTCAGAAGGAATGAGGTTAGAATGATTGGTCTTAGAACAAGTAATCTCCAAAGCTATTCGAGCCATGTGGGCCTATAGAAAATTCTTTGGCAGCACATGGGTCATCCGCTGGTATGGAACGGATAAGTCCCTTCCATCGCAGGTCAATACCAACAAAAGACCTACTGCTATTCATGAGGAAAGCGGAAAGACTTTTGTATTAACCTTAGGGTATGGTACAAAAGACCTTTTGGTCGCAGTGCCCCACCTCTAAACTTGTATACGACTAATTATTTGACGACAGTGTAATAATGATAAACCCCTTTACTAAAAATATTTAATATATGTTTTGGTGGATTGCAATGTACTCGATTTGAGCACAACATACTCGCTAATTTCTCTCTGTGCATTGTTTGGCTCCTGCCACATGCTCGTACAAAATGAGCTGCTGCCTCTTAGCCCTTTGGACTTCCGTCTAAGTCTACAAAAGACTTTGTTTTTAGTATTTTCTGCTTTGCGTTGCCTTTCACTAAACAAATAAAGTTATTTGCATGCGCAAATAAATCGATTTGTGTCTATCAAGATGGGACTCACAGCGAGCTATAAATACCACGAAAAATACTCAACGCTTAAGATATTTAAAATGGCTGCATTAAATTTAAAACAAAAACTAATTAAATTAGACAAATCTCGAAAAGAAGCAGGATTTTGGTGGTAATATTAATCACTCTCTCGTTTTAGGGTAATACATTTTAAAGCATTTAAATTTTTTGTACTTATTAAAGTCGGAATTAAAGGGAATTAGATCTGTTATATTTATATACTAGTTTACAAAAATCAATGTATGTAGATAAAAACTCAGCTTATAAACCAAATCGTTGTAAAATTATAAGCGATATTTAAAGTATTTTATTAATTCTATTTTTTGAATGGGAAATATTAAATTTTTTATAATAATACGTAGAAAGAAGCTGCAAACAGTTTCAGAACTATACTTGTTTTTGATGATGCAAAAACAATTGTTAAATTAAGTAAAAATAATGATATATTGCATTTAAAGGATTTTCAAGCATTTTTTACAAATATTTTTTAAGGAACTAATTGATTGGCAAACACTTTTCTATATAGCCAAAAATTTTTAAATTAGATAGAGGATACCTGTACAGAACTTAAACTTACTGAATTTAATTTACTTGACCTTTTAGGATGGCATTGCATATAATTATTTTTGTTAAAAAAGGGCTATCATCCAGAATTTTGACAATAGCCTTGTTAGACCTAATAATTTCAAACATAGATTTGTTTAATTAAAACTATAACATTATAAACTAATATCTTAATATATAATTAAAATTGAATTACGTAATCATAAGCCAATTACTCGTATCATGTAATAGCAAGTAAGTCACAAAAAGACCAGTATCGTAAATTATTTGAATTGACCTCCAGTATAATCCGCTTTCCGATTCTGATAAAGTTTCATTAAAAATGCATAATTTAGAAACTATTCCAAAAAATATTATATGCCATATACCACTTTCGTTAATTAATTTTTTTTTGTATTTCAATAAATATTTAGCATTCGAAAAAAAGAAAATTGAAATTAAAAAACTAAACTTAAAAAAAAAATTATATTTTGATTTATTTAAAAAGAATTATTTAAAAATGATTTCAATCCTCACTCAACGTCCTCCATAATCTGCTTGGTATCAACCTTTCCTATTCCGATGAAGCTTTATTAAAAATCTGTACAGCCGCTAAATATTCAAAAAAAAAAGTTATGTCCTATCCTCTATTATATTTTTTTTTGTATTTTAATCTCCTAAAATTTTAACATTAAAAAAAATAAATCGAAATTAAAAGACTAATCGTAAAAAAAATTTTATGATTAAAGATTTATTAAAAAAATCCATATTTTAAAATGTATGTAAATAAAAAAATTTGCATTCTTTAAAATTAATTCAAAAATAAATAATTAAATAATTTATTTTTTTAACCAAAATTAAAGTTGAATTAATATTAAAGGCATAAGAAATGTTTAATACAATACACATAATTTTTTTAATTCCGTTTGATAAAATTTGTGTAATCATTAACTGAATGTTTAAATAAAAATGATAATATGATGAGTATACTGGCTGATTTGTTTAATTTCAGTCAATCCTGTTATATATTTTAATTATGTCAATTCTTAATTAATCACATAAAAGAAATAAAAAAAATAAAAAATAAAGGAGTTATTTATTCTCATTAAATTAAATATTTTTTTTTGATTTTCAAACTTTGAATTAAATTAAAGATATCCCGATTTCAAAGATAGCCACCATACTCTTAGATATTCTCACTTTTATCTATAGATACTTTTGAGAATGGCCAAAAAGCTACATATAATTAAAAATTTACGAATTTTGTTTTTAATAACTGACTAACTTTCACTTAAATTTCCAAAGGGCATAACAAAAATTTGATTTCAAAGCTACAGCTGGTAAGCTCTTTACATTTATTTATTAAAATACGTTCAACTACATGCAAATACAAATGTTCAACGTTATGTTCTGCCAATTATTAAAATACTATAATTGGTTATTTGCAATTCATTTTCGACCACAAAGTATACATCGAATTGGCAGACTGTTAGCTACCGACATTTAAAAAAAATAAGTGAAAGGAAATAGTGGACCGTGGCATATCCTGCAAGTGCAGGTAAATTACCTATCCCTAAAATAAATTTATATTTTCTAAAAATTAAGGTAAATGGCTTACGCAGTGGGAATTTTCGAGAAAAGGTCAATGTTTCGATGTTAAGGGGTCCCGGTGGTCTAGAATTTTCGAAAAATCTAATTTTTTTCCATATATTTCGAAAGTATAGGCTTTTTAGAATATACTATCAAATTTGTGGAAGGATATTCCCAGTATTTTCGATTCTACAGCCGTTTTAGCAGGTAGAGTCACATTCGTCACGCGGCGGAATCAATGGTCGCATTGTTCGTCGCGCGGTCCGGCCCTTCTCGAAAATGTGACCTTTTGTATATATAAGATTATTTCTATGTTAATTATGTGCATATTGTACATGTAAGTTGCAAAAATAAACTTTCTGCTGGAATCGCTGATTTACTGTAAGTATTAAAAATTTATGAAATTTTTTAAAATATCCACTCTTAAAACTTTAAAATGAATTATCTCAAAACTACTTTTTATGGTCTGGTGTTGTCGAAAAAAAAAAACTATCTAACCGAATCGTCACAAATATGTTATTATTATTTTTAAATTATGTCGTATTTTTTTAATTAAAAAACTGAAAAAAATAACCCGATTTTTAAAGTGTCAAATTCGAAATAGCGCCATTTTGTCAATTTTTTTTTTCTTATTTTAGTTCGGGATATAGCTACAGTCATACTGATTAATAATTTTTTTGGTTTTTTTGTTTCAGATAAATAGAAGAGCCAAAATGGACAACACCGACCAGGTCTAATTTTTTAAGAGGGTCAACTTCAACGCCATTTTTAAAAATTATTAATATTAAACAAATTTTATTTTTTTTTATTTTTGTGTATAAAAGTCGTTAAATAAAAAGCCTCAAAAATTTAAATATCGTTTTTCATTTTTTTTATTGTCAAAAAAATTCCTGAAAATACCCTAAATTTTCGAGCTCTAGACCACCGGGACCCCTTAAATAGGCTCAAAGGAAGGAGTTAGGGCTTTTATTATTTTCTCAACAATTTTTTCATAGTGTTTGAGAATGATTCTTTATTAAATCGTTTTGGTCTACTTAGATACTTTTGGTCCTATTTTTATAAATAATTTGCCACCCATTATTTTCTCTAAGCGTCCTCTTATTTTAACAGGGTGGCTTTTAAAATGTGGGTTGAATGCGCGATATTTTTCTTCAAGATGACGGTGAATGACAGCGACATAAATCGAGAAACTTTAGCAGCTTAAGGATAATGCGAAACTTTTGTAAAAAGAATTTTGGCAAGCTCTTACGGAGGGACGTGCAGTGGGCTTAAGATAACAAATTTTTGGGCTAAACCAACTTGAAGTCTACCCCGCCTACCTCTACCTGTTATAAAACTTACACAAACCTTATGTACCCTTCCACCCTAAAGTGTATAAAAATTGTTGCATGCAACGCCAACAAAGTTAAGCTCATGCCCCATGTCAATTTGGCAAATTACCCAAACAAACAAATAGAATGAAATTGCAAAGAGCGTGACGGTCGGCAAGAAAGGGGGCAGGGGAATGGTGCAGATGGCGCTGGTGCATCACAAAGTGGATTTGTCTGGACTAGCCGCAACCGCGGCAATTGCAGCCAATCTCTTGCATTTCCCTACCCTGCCCCTCATCCAGCCTCCTGTGTTACATTGCACTGCACTTTGCGTAATTGTTGCACATATGGACAACAACAAATCCTTATAGGCATCAACAATATGACCCGTTCCAGCCGCTAGGTGGCGCTTTTAAACACAATGCATATAGCCAAAGCGGCTTATGTTATTTTTGTGTGCTGCCCCATGTAGCATGCCCCATGACCGCCGCCCACCCCCCCCCAAAGGTCCAAGCCCTGATCCCGTACAACAGTGCGCATAAATTACGCCGAAAAGTGCTTTTTAATTAAATTTTCGACAATTTGTTGTGCGTGGAAGTATCTTTCTGTGTGCTTTTTCATACATTTTCCGCATTTTATTTAACCGGCTTAGTGTGGGGCTCTTGCGGCTCCGTCCATTGCCAATCCTTCCACTTGACGCAACATCCAGCCACATCATAGTACAGCTCATTGGCCGGACAACGCTTGATTTGTGCCGGCTCTCCAATACTGTCACCACATTGCCAATAGGCTGTGGGATCCCAGAAATGTCGATAGCGCTGATTACGCTCACTGGAGCTGCGACAGCCGGGTTCACCATTGTAATCACGTAGTTGAACGGGCCGCGACATATTGGCTATGGAATAGGCACAAAGAATTGGTTAAAATGATGTGGCATAAAAGTTGTATACACAGCGTATACGCAATGTATCTAAAGTTCGTAGTTTGGCAGGGTTGCGACAGGGTTGTCTTCATAGAGTAAAATTTTTTGACTCAAAGTATTCCTACCGACTTTTTTACGTACTGGCGGATTGCTCTACGCCTATAGAGTATTCGAAAAAATATTTAGACCATCGCACTTAGGGCCCAGATTGTCATATTTTGCCCAAAGATCTTCCATTTCCAAATTTATTTTTTTAGAGCTATATAATTTAACACCCGTGTTCGTAAAGGATTGAACTATTTTTCAGTGAAGTTTGAGCTTACTCCTCCTCTGAGAACAGCAAAAATGGGTTAAAATTTTGAACATGTTGTATGAAGCACTGCAGAGTTTTATCAGTTAGAAACAAGTTATTCCCGATACCAAATCAAAAACACTTTTCCAAATCCTTTTCCAATTTTTTTATTTACATCTTCCAAAATTTTGTAACTCAATTCCAATTTCGTTAAACCATTCCAAATGAACTGAATTTAAGCGACTGCTCCTGCTTCTGCTCCAGGCTGCTCGGCAGCCGGCTCACTGGGTGGCAACTCCGTGGGCGTATAATACCATTGTGGCCAGGGCACACAGGCCTTTGCATCATCCAGCCAGGCACTGGGTATAGGACACACAGCCAATGTGGCGGGCACGCCCTTTGTCTCGCACACCCAATAGTTCTTCTTCAGGTAGAAATGACGATAAAAGGCCACGGTTATCTCCTCATCCGTCTGGCAGCCCGGCTGACCCGTTGGCTTGGAGATAATGGCGGCACTGGTAAGGGCCAGGCACAGAGCAAACACAAAGACAAAATTCATTTTTGGCAACAGTTTCCGTTGACGGTTCGTTTGAGAATATTGAATATGCTAATAAGCTGGCTGCCTTTATATGCAGATGATGCACAGGTCGTATGCGTTATCTTATCTGCCGGAACGGAAACTAGCCTAAGTTCGCTGCTTTATGATCAGCTGATGATATTTGGATTAGTTTATAATGCTGTTTGTTTGTCATACGGTGCTTTGTTTTGTTTTACAGGCTACCGTTGGTTGGGGTGAGGATTGGGATAATCATTACACTTCCCGTCCTATTCATGACGTCAGCGCCAGCTGTAAATTATTTTCAAAGATAGCTTCGGTTAGACCACAACAACAACCGCACGATATTACGGTTACAACTACAGTTAAGCTAGCTGTAATGGCAACGGGCAACTTTTGCTAATTAATTCAAAACAATGCCTCAAGGGCATTTTTTGGCATTGACAACAACAATCCGGACAACTATGCAGCAGGTAGACGCAAAACATTTCAAGTTTTAAAGTTCTGTGGAGTCGGTAAATTTGGAATATTTATGAAAAATTTTTGTTCATTTTAGGGCCAGGCTTTGCCAAGCATAACTCAAAGCAATATTTAAGTAAATCTTATTTTCGATTAATGGTTAGTCGGCTTGAAGAGCTTCGCAGGAAATGTATCAAACTGCATTCTTGGGTTCTGGAGTATGCAGAATAAAACTAAAATGTAGGAACTTAACTGACCTCCCGGATAATTGTGTATAAAATTATTAAATCCTATAAATTTTAAGTAGGAATATAAATTTCTTAAATGACTAAAAAATAAATAAGGTAAACAGCTAAAAGCCTTAGCATTTATGGCTGTTCACCAAACGAGATTAAAATAATAATAGAAAAAAATAAAAATAAATAGTCATTCCTTACATATTTCAAAGTTGAACCCTCCCCAAAATGTTATAATTGCCTTAAAGCTCAGTTAAGGGATAATATTTAAATTTATTAAAAAAAATTTTAATTCAACTGCGCCAAAAAACTAATGATTTATTTTAAAGCAAAATGTCCCCTCACTAAAATAATTTTAAATAAAAAATAAGCTCATAAAAAAATAAAGGTTCATTTCTTAATATCGTAAATTTAAAACAAACAAAAAATCTTCGTTTTTTAATATTATGAAAATGTGGAAGTATCGTGCACCTCCGAAGCTCTGGAAATCGAGAACCAACGCACGATATTCCGGGGATCTACGAAAGCGGCCAGAGCCAAGAGGCTAAAGGGGCGATTGTACCTGAGGAGTTCTGTCAGATGGTCCTCAGCAGTAAGGGGCTCTCGCTGCTTAAGGAAGCGATACTGGAGGAGCTAGTATCATCGCGTTGGAGCTCGCCAACATCGTTTGATGGAATCCACTTCAGGGTATACCATCTGGTCGTGGACTGCTAGGACTACTCAGCTGCAACCACTCAGTCGACACTTTGTCCTAGCAGTCCACGACCAGGTGGTCTACCCTAAAGTGGATTCCATCAAACGATGTTGGCGAGCTCCAACGCGATGATACTATATCGAAAGGAGTTCCACTAGAGGAGAGGATGGACGACGATATACCGTTGGCGCACAATAACATCATATTCAGCCCTAGGAATGGAGAAAAGACGACGGAATGGATTTTGGAGCTGATCCAAAAACAGAACCGTCTAAGTTCTAAGCACTGGAAGTTACTGTCGATGAAGAGCTTTGGAGGTAGTGTACTGCTCACCCTCGGCATTGACGGTAGCTCCTGCGACGAGATTACTCGGGATGACAACAAGCTGAACTTCAGGTTTGACAGCATGCCGGTGAGTGGCCTGAGAAGGGGCAGGACGGCTGCCAAAGAACTAAATAAGCCGGACACACTTCCCCAATCTGTAGTGGAAGAGGTGGGCCTAAACCTGTGACTCCCTAGCAGACTTAGCGTAAAACAAGGAAGTCAATGTCACAGTGATCGAGGCGAGCTGCGACATAGGAGATCAGCCTTCAGTGTATTCACAAGAACTGGCCATGGAGCTGGGCGTAGAAGCAGAGGGGGATTCCAGATCCCGACCTCCAGACCTCAAACACCGGTCGTCGAGACGATCCTAGGATCGGAAATACAGGGGTAGCCCAGGTGAACATCCACCGTGGATCCTAGGAAGGGTTTTAGGGTCCAGACTCCCCAGAAATGGAAGAAATGGGTTAAAAGTCTTTTGCAATATACACTTGGAAGTGAAGAACCCCCTCAAAACCTAATCGTAGATCCACATTTGCAGAGAACAAGGACCATTTAATGCGACTGCAGATTCAGGTTCAGCCCACCGAAATACATAAGAAAACCTGTAAGCCCCATATCACGACCCCATTTTTGTTATTGATATATGAAGCTGTGTAATTTATGGCTATTTTCCCAAGACAATCTCAATTAAATCAAGACACCTCCGTGGGGAGTTAGGTACGTCTTCTCTTCAAACAGCTATTAATAGAGATCCCCATACATGAAATTTATTATTATTATCAATTCATGGTCTGATCTGCGCTTGCTCTGGCCAGTTACTTCAAAAACCTTCAGCCCTCTTGACCTACCAAATGCGAGGTGTGTTCAAAAAGTATCGGCGTCCGGCACGCTCTTCGTCGTTCACATCTTCTCGGCCTTCTGAGAACATTTTTTGCCACCGATACGTTGCTTCGGTCCAAGGTAGCTTCTGCGTATGCCACAGTCAACATTCGGAATGCAACCGCGCACTTAATTTCGTTTTTCACACAAAATTTAATACAGGTTCTTTGATCCAATTTTTTGAATAAGTAAAACACGTGCAAGCAAAGCAGCTGTCAACAATTAAGTGAACATTCAAAATGGCCGAGCTTGTCGGCATAGGTGAGAGACATGAGTACCAACATAACGCCACAAAAAAATCGAAATTCTAATATACGTAACCCGCGAAAATTCAAAGTTCGCGACACTTTTTGAACACACCTCGTACCTGCAAATTTTCTTAATCAAAAATATGCCTTCACAACAGCTTCAGTTCCTTAGATTCGTTTATTAACTTTACCACCGCTTTTCAAATTTCCAACACCCATATACATCATTTTATGCCCAAAAACTTTGTCACATTCATTTCCAAAAGAGGTACACAAACCCAACTTAAACTCCGAGCACGCCGTGGGTATTGCTTTTGTATGACTTTTTAAATTCAAGCACTAAATGCATACAAATTTGTTTGAATCTCAAAATACTTGGGATTTTTACTGGCTGCTACAAATGCCACAGGAATCAACATAAATCACTGTGCCCATTGGCCAAAAGCACTGCAAGCCGAAGTTACAGTCATGTAGCCTTTAGTTTACCCTGAGGCGGCGCCTCTCCAGCTCCATTTAATGGCACACATTAATAACCTGATTTAATTTATGACCAAAAACTAACAAAAGCCAACACAGCCGCTGAGGGCAACAAAAACCAACAAAATGTGCAACAAAAGCGGCTAGACAACAGTTAGGCCAGGTCTCCGGGTCTTCGTTCCTCAGTCTTTGCTCAGGATCGGAGCAGCAGGCAGCCTGCTTCGAATGCAGCGCAATGCAATTACTCAAGTGTGTGGGGCTCCAAATAAGGCTTAAGGCAGCAGCAAAAGCCAGCCGGAGCAAGCCAAAAGCTAGACGGGTTGCTACATTTAGACCGTCTCAAGGAGTAGGAGAGACATGGTCTAGAAAAGGTAGGCAAGACAGGGTTGCAGGAGTGGTTCGTCATTAAATGTAGTTTAAAGCTAACCAAAGTGATTGCCTATCAAACACGGTTTTTAATTAATCAAAACTATTTAAAATTTGAGGTGAAACTTGATTGAAAAGGAACCTTGACTTTAGTCCAAATTTTTGTGAGATTTCGAAGAGGTAAAAGCTAAATCAAAAGTTACAGAAAACCAAGTTAACTGAATAAATGAACTAAATATCTTAAAAGACTTATTTCCTTCCTTCCGAGCCTTCCAATGGCGCTGTTTTTAGTTTTCCCGCATCAGATATTTAACAGAATTTAAAATACCGAAATTGGCCAAATACTAACTTTAGCAGTGAACCAGTGTAAACCAAGATTGTTACCGCACTAAAACTCTGCTCTTAATAGACTTTTCAAAACCAATTTAATATTTTTTAAACATTTTTTGGTGATAACATTGTCGGCATTTTGAATACGAGAGCGCGTTTCGTGCACTATCCAATGCGAGTAAAAAAAACGTATAATTAAATACATTGCGTATACGACATGTATGCTCAAATTTCATTTGCCATTTTTTACCAAAAGATTTATTCACGCTGCAGCACACAAAATTCTTTTAACATGCAAATATTTTCACGCTTTTGCACACAGCACGAAAACAAAATGGCAACCAAAAACTGTTACAAAATTTTTATTGAAATGTATTTTATTTTTTCACTAGCCGTGTTTTTTTTAACTTTTATTTTTTATAGTGGCGCTGTCGGACTGACAAAGCATTTGACTGACAGCTGTAAAGTAAAAAAATAATAAAAAATGATTCGACGAAAAATTGTGCAACTTATTGCAATAACAATGCGGCAAAGGGGTGAGCGGGGTGCGGGGCAGCCGTGTGAGGGTGTGAAAATGTTGGAGAAATGGTGTTAAGCCGATTTCCAAGTGCGGCATATTGATTTATGACAAATGTTTTGAGCCCTGGCCAAAATGCTTTTCATTGCACTGTCAGTAAACTATCAACACTTTCGCGCCTCCAAAGTGGCTGGGGGCGTGGCAGTTTACAATTTAACTGCTATCATAATTCATGGTAGATGCAACCCAGACAGTGCTCAACGAAATTGCAATTTTTAGTTGCCATATAAAAATTTACTCAGTGTTAATTGTTTATTTACTTTTTTGTTTACGAGAAATCTGACGCAGTTTGGTTTAATGGGAAATACACAGAGCGAAAATTAATATGTGCCAAGATCAAGGTGTTTTTGTTTTGGTCGGCAAATTCTGTAGAATGAATCACAGCGTCTTTATCTTCTTGACCTTATAAAGATAACCAGGTGGGCCATAAGTTTTGCACAGTGTAATGCAAACAATTGGAGCTTGATAAGATTTTCAGCAGATGTTCATTCGGCAGACGGAGAATTTTATACTATTTTATACGCAAATATTACAGCAGAGATTACAAATTGACGCCATGGGCGTAGTCAGGTTGGGGTTGATATTGAAAACCATATAACAAATACATATTATTATAGTAGACTAATGGTCCTCACAGGCGAAGTTTTGTAGTATTTTTTGACACACCACCTTGATTATAAAGTTCCCGAAATTTATTCACACAACCCAAAATACAAAATTATTATTCGAAATCGATATTGTCCCCTTCAAGTACCCATTGATTGCAACGCACCAATGCCATCGCTTGATCCAATCCTAGAATCATTTTATAAAATCGTTTTTTTTTCTAAGGTTGTAGGGATTATAGAAAACTTACACTGAGAGGAAAAACTCGGTATTTAATTTAAACTAAGTAAAATTTCGCAATCTTATAAAATAAAAAAAAAATTTTGAAAAATTGTCTACAAATTCTTAAATGAAAAAAACTACATAATTCAAATTGAGTTAAAAACACAAAAGATATTTAAATGCATCCCAAATAAAATTGGTAATAATTTCAGCAAATTTTTAGGTAAAAAATATAGATCCAATTATATTACCTTATTATTTATTAGAATTATATTTTTAGTTTAAGAGTACAAATGGGATTCGTGAGCGCTTCCGAAATCAAAAACGCACAATTTTATTCGGATTATTTTTTAAGTGTTTCAAATCTCTATTTAGTCAGCTACTCTTTATTGGTAATCGAGTAAAATGTTCGGACTAGTCTTCCTGGGCACGGCCAATTATTATTATTGACAAAACGTCAAATCACTTTTAATTAAGTTTTAAAATCAAAATAAAAATAATTTTTAAAAATGTGAAAAAAAAATTTTTAATTACAACTTGGTTTTTTTTATTCAATTTTAGATTTAGATTTTTCATAAAGTTATCGATAGCTTGATAAATACCTAAAATATTTTTTTTTTGATACTCTGCAATTATTTTCTCACAAATAAAGTATTTAAAATTTATTTTTAAGTAATTTTTAATAAATCACAAATTTTTATTATAAACCTAATTTATTATTTCAAATTATAAAATAAAAATTATATTTACTATACAAAATATTAATTATAAATAGTTTGTATTGTTATTTGTAATAGTAATATAATAAATATTTTGTAATATTTATTTGATTAAAACTATATACAACATAAATATTTGTAATTTGCTAATTTTCATTTTTTTTATGGCTTGATATTTTGTTTATTAAAAACAATATACAAAATAGTGACAAAAAATTTTAAATAAAAAAAAAATAAATAAAATACATCTTATATTCAAAACACAATATATATATTTTTTATTTACATACAATATATAACTAATTATTAAAAATTGTCAATAAAAAAATAAATTATTTAAATTTCTAGTTAACCCTATTTATATTATACTAGCCGGACTCCGCTGCGCTCCGGCACGCTCGCTTCGCTCGCTCGTCTAGATCTGGTCTTTCCGATTGGAAAACATCGTCCAATGAGTGGATTAATTTCATCATAAAATTTTCAACCACTCGCCATCTTTACATTTTAACCATGTTTGATGGAGATTTGGTAGTTTTCTTCTCGGCATTGTAAGCAGTATCTGATATTAATGTTTTCGTGCACTAATAATGTTAGCCTATAATGGCGACAGGATGTTTTTTTTTTTATTTTTTTCACGGTCAGTCAAGACAAACCACAGATTGAAAAATATTGCGTAACGCGCCGTCCGCGAAAGCCGCGAAACAGGAGTATGGAAGGCTTCGCGGCTAACTTCGCGCCCGTGAACACACCATGAAGGTATAGTCGATAAATGAAAAAAAAATGTTAGAAGTGGCAACCCTTATCTCTTAGGGGTATGAAAAATAGATGTTGGCCGATTCTCAGACCTGCCCAATAAGCACACAAAATTTCATGAGAATCGGTCTAGCCGTTTCGGAGGAGTGTGTTCACACAAAAACCAATATTCACAATCCCACGAACCATTCATATAAACTCATCGCAATAGGCTTAAAACTTCCGAATTGACCTCTAACACACGCAAAAATCAGATTCATCAACTCGTTCATGAGAACACCCATAATACGTAAAACATAAGTTTCTTCTTATATATAAAATTCTAGTTTCACAATGTTAGTTACCATACTCCTCCGAAACGGCTGTACCGATTCTCATGAGATTTTGTGTGCCTAAATAAACTAAAATTTATAACGTTTATAAATTTTGTGTTTCCTTTCGACAAAAACAATTAACTAAAAAATATTAGTTAATCTGACAATGTACACATTGCCAAACTAATTTAAAAAACAAAATGAATTGCAAAATCAAATTGTCCTTTTTAGTATTTTCGTCGCAATATTGTAATACTTTCACATAGCCTATTCTCGTCCCAGGAAGCTTCTGAACATTTTAAAAAAAGTCCCATTAAAATCGGACAAAGGGTTTGGCGTCCAACCTCATACAAACAGACATACACTTTTTTTATATATAAGATGATGTCAAAAATTAAAAATTGAGTTCAAAGCAAAACAAATAAGACATGTAAATGAATCAAAAGAAAATTGGTAATTAGTACAACAACAAAATTTTTTGGATCAAAATTAAGATTATATAAACTATATTTTTAGTTTAAAAGCAAAAATGTGATTCGGCAGTGCACAAATTTATACGAAATCGATTTGCTTGTTTAAAACTTCACTTCTTTTACTGGCTTCTTTTTATCATCTACACTTAGTTATCACACCTCTACATAGTTCAAGGGAAATTTTCCACGGATATACTATTTATTCTTATTACAAGGGAAATTTTTTATAAAAGACATGAACCATTTTAGCAAGATGTGAAAATTTTTTTATGCAGCACATAAACCATATAAAAATTCTGTTGGAAAAAACAAAATATTTTTTAATATCCACTTAATTTTAAATTGACCTAAATAGAATCTGAAAGCAGCAAATAATATTTATAAAATTATTTCAGTGTAAAATACGTACACTTTTCAACATATTTTGAGGATTCTTTTAAATTCTTCTTGCAAAAAATCATTCGGCTTCAAACCAAAAAAATACCATAATTGTGGTATCAAACTGAATTCGAATAAAATCATCCGTTTCGTTTTTCGAAGCAAACCAAATTATTCTTATTTTTAAGAAAACAGAAAAAAAACTAAGAAAAATAAATATTAAAAATGTTTACCAAATATTTAAAATTTATCCAAGTTAGCTTTTTTATTTCAAGGTTTCCATTATAAAAAATGAATATATTTTTATTTGTGTACGGAATATGTATTTCCAAAAAAACTTGATCTATAAAATATTAATTTTTCGATAATTCGATAAGTACCTCACTGCACTCCCTATGTTTGTAAAAATCAGTAAGACCGAAGAGATCTATTAAAAAAGTTTTATTATTTTTTGGTATTTATTAGTTTATACATTATTCTAAGCAATCCTAGTTCCATTATGTTTTTGTAATTCTCAATAATTAGACATTTTTAATAAAAGTAAAAATATACAATTTTAGAAATTTAAAGTTTGATCCTTTAAAAAAAATACATATTCAAGTATTTATATTTGTTTACGGCATGCGGAAGGCTTGCATTGTAAGCAATATTTCATAAAATATAAAAATTATATATTATCTTATGTTGTTAATTATAGTATTAACAATTGAACAATTTTCTACTAAGCTATATTCACGATATTCACAAAAATACGTATATCTCACGAACCAATGCACACAATCATATCGCAATATGCTTAAAACTTTTGTATTGACAACTTCTAAAACACTCAAAAATCATATTTGAAATTCTTCAACGCGTTGATGAGAACACCCGTAACAAGTAAAACATTAACATTAGTTAATCTGACAATGTACACAATGTCTTACAAAATCAAAAATAAAAAATATGTCGAAAAATTAAAAAAATATGTTAGGGGTGGCAACCCTTCCTCAAAACTTTTTGTGCTATAAACATTCTACACACTATAACAAACAAAATAAAAAAAAAATTGGCAAATTCGTCCAGCCGTTTCAGAGTTATGTGATCATAAACTTACAGCATTTCATTTTATATATAATATATAGATGCTTAAAAATTAATAATTCGTATATAGTTTTTAATAAATACTTTAGCTTTATTTCAAATTGAAATGAAACTTACGTTAATTGTCTTGGATAAGGATAAGCGGATGGAAATTAATTTTTTATTTTTGATGGGCTTAAGATTAATACATAGGAGCTATATCTTCAAGCTTTTAATGCGGCTCTTAGAATTTATTTTGAATTCTTTTAGCCTTGGAGCTACTTAGCTTAATCAGACCCAAATATAAAATGCGTGGATAATGCAAATCTGGTGACATCCTGCCAAAGAGAGATGTTTGAAGGACGTAAGCTTCTCTCAGAAACTACAAGTGTTATAATCTTTGTTTAAAATGCGAAACATTTTCACGAGAAAAATCTGATAATTAAGGACTTGAGTGGACATTATTATTATAACACCTAACTTAACCAACCTACCCTATTTTTTCACGCATTCTTTTAATCCATATTTTTTACTATCGTCGCAGCAAACCAGAGATTTCTAAATGATCTTGGCCTTAGTCAAGCAGCCCATCTTACCTCATCCATGCTAAAAGCTCCTAAAAGTCACACCCCAAACCGAATCTTGGATCTACGCCCATCTATTACCCTAAAAACCATTACAACTTGTTGTTCAAAATATTTATCTTTATTGACATGTAAATTTTCCATTAGTTAAAAAAACAAGGCACCCAACCCGTTGGTCGACTGGGCGGCTCATGACACTCCTTCCATTTCCAATCGATCCAAGGTATGCAAGCATCCCGATCCTGATCGAAGCCCGTATTGGGCTGACATTTGCCTAGTACCGCTTGGCCACCATCTGGTGGACAGTACCAATACTTCGTGGGATCGATGCAGTGACGCTGAGGCAGACCCCATTCAACTGGCAGCTTACAGCCCGGCTCATAGGTATCGATGCATTGGGACATAACCTCTGGCAGCAGCCAAATGCAAAGCATTAAAAAAGCTAAAAGATTATGTTGGTTATAACTTCAGTCAAGAGTTGCGCCAATTACCTTGGATAAAGCGCATGATGTAGCCGTCTGGAATGGAACTAACATGGATGGTCAGTTTAAGGCTTTTATAGACAGGTTTTATTATCTTGCTACAATAATAAAATGCAAATAAATAAATAGCTTTATATTTGATCAGACTTTAAGTTGCTCGATAAGATTAGCTGCAGGAAGTCGATTGTTTGTTGCCACTGACTGTTTGTGGCTCATACAACAAATTACATGCCACTCACTCATTGTCCAAGTGTTTAACAACAAGATAAATTCCAGTAATAATCAATTGTCAAGAAAAAGCACGCAAAGATTGGTAAATACCAATGGACATGTGTCCAAGGAAAAGTAAGCTGGATTTTGCACCAACTTCATTTAAAGACATATTGCAAGAAAAAGTAAAAAAATAATATGGCAAAGAATTGAGAAGATTTATTTTTGGCCAATTGCAGTGTTGGAAGTGACGCACACTTGGATTAAATGTGTCACTAAAATAAAGCAGCTAAGTTGAACAAATGATAAGGAACTTACACATAAAATGCTGAAAATTTTATTTTTATAAAAATTAAAATACGTTAGAAATTCGCCATTTACATTTTTTATTTATTATTCTTTTAAATAGACTACCGATTTTTAAAGCTTCATATATATAAGGCTTGGATACTTTCAAAAGCTTCCCAAAACCAAATCGAAGTCATTTCGTTTCCAGTATGATTTGATATTCAACCAATTTGGAAAAAATTTGATACAGTGCTTGAGAACTCTAAAAAACTTCTAAATGTCGAATGTAATAACGATATTTTATCTTAAAACTTTTGACCACTTTTTTATTTGTTACCCTTGTGGAATCTGTACAATATAAGGTCGGTCATCTGCTAGTTTGTTTGTTAATTGCTTCGTATATAGTAATCTATAACAAATATGAGCAAATGTATATTATATACCAAATGCAAGTTCGAAAATATCCCCCAAATGACAGCTGCGGCTAGTCTAACAGGCATCGTGATTTTTCTTTACTTTTTTTTATGAAAACTCATCTAGCTTTTCTACCTTCGTCGAAAAGCATCCACTTTGCACGGGTAAGAGTGATTAGCAAAAAAAAACTAGCAGATGACCTACCCTATTTAACGCCAATATAAAAGAAACAAAATTAACTTGTTTCCCATGTCATTATATAGGGTCTATTCCGAAAATTAGCTTATTCTTGCTTTCATCATTTGTGAGATCTTGGCGTTCATAAAGAAGAAAAAAATTAAATTAAAAATTTAAAAAACCCCCGATACAAGAACTTAAGTAATTTTCATTTAAAAAGTAAAAAATAATAAAAGAAACTTAATGTTAAAGTACCTAAGAATCTATTAATAATTCTAAAAGAAATACGTCGCGTTGGGGGACACGCGAGGGCAGACGTCGTTGACGGTCGTATCTTACATGCAAATTTTTTGAAGTAATTCTATGAAAGTTTTTGAAGTATTTTCTTAATTTTGTTTTTAAGTTAATCTTTGTTGCTTAATTAGACTATTTGTATTTAAATTGTTAGTTTAGGAGCGGTCCCCCAACGTGACGTATTTTTTAGAATTATTAATAGATTCTTAGGTACTTTAACATTAAGTTTCTTTTATTATTTTTTACTTTTTAAATGAAAATTACTTAAGTTCGGGGGTTTTTTAAATTTTTAATTTAATTTTTTATTTCATACTTTTTATAGGTAGGTTAGGTTAAGTTAGTTTTATTTCATTTAAATGATTGGCAAGCCTATTGGCATTCCATATGGCTATACGTACATCTAATTGCATAATTTGTTATCTCAAGAAGTTTTTGGTGGACTTGTGATAGACGAAATATCGATGGTGTTTTATGAAGTTTTACGAAGTATTCATCTACGTTTACAAGAATTATAAATATCTCAAGAAGTTTTTGGTGGACTTGTAATAGATGAAATATATATGGTGTTTTATGAAGTTTTACGAACAATGTTTCCTATCATTTTATGTTGGGCGGTTACAGCACATAAGTTGCAAAGGACGACAGTTGAAAAAGCTGTATATTTGCAGACATTCGGTTAATCTCCCCACTTTCACTCCACACAACTCACTGCATGCGTTCGGGAGTTATGATGCCATAGACAGACAGACAGACACGTTAAACTTATAACACCCCTCTTTTTGCGTCGGGGGAAATCGTCGATATTTTTTATTTCAGTGTGATTTCATTTGAGACCCCATCCGAGTATATTTGCAGACATTCGGTTATTCTCCCCACTTTCACTCCACACAACTTTTAAACGGCTTAACCGATTTTCATCAAACATGTCTAGGAACACTCGCACATAAGTCACCTTTAATACAAAAAAAACTAAAATGAAATCACTGCATGCGTTCGGGAGTTATGATGCCATAGACAGATAGACAGGCAGACATTAAATGATTGGCAAGCCCATTGGCATTTCATATGGCTATACGTACATCTAATTGCATAATTTGTTGACAAGCATCATTATCGTATTTAATAGATTTGCTGTATTTTTAGCTTCAAATGGCCATAACTTCTAAACGCGAAGATATAGAGCAAAAATAACCTCAAATTAGAATCGGTGACGTCGTCAGCTACAATAGGACCAAATTTTAAGCCAATCGGACAAAGTTGATGTTTTAACTTCAAATGACCATAACTTCTAAACGAGAAGAGATAGAGCAAAAATAACCTCAGATTCGAATCAGTGACGTCGTCAGCTACAATAGGACCAAATTTTAAGCCAATCGGACAAAGTTGATGTTATTCTCCCCTCTTTTACTCCCCACAATTTTTAAACGGCTCAACCGATTTTCATCAAACATGTCTAACAACACTCGCACATAAGTCACCTTTAATACAAAAAAAAACTAAATTGAAATCACTGCATGCGTTCGGGAGCTACGATGCCATAGACAGACAGACAAACAAACAGACAGACAGACAGACACGTCAAACTTATAACACCCCTCTTTTTGCGTCGGGGGTTAAAAAGACACACGAACGGGCTTGTCTAGTTTAATTTCTCTTTACCAACTGACCATTTATAAGGTAACTTTTTGGGGGGTTTTCCGGTTACTCTTGCACTATGTATAATGATCAGGATGACAAAAGAAGTCGCTTAGTTTACGCCTTCTGGAAACGAAAAACCCTATTTACTTGCTTCTAAAATTATAATAATTACGAAAAGCTACAATCCAAGATGGACGTTGACTTAACGAAACTATCTTATAAAAGGAATCTTATTACATTCGAGTATACCATCCGCAATACTCCGCAGCAGTTTTCCACTAGATACCCCAAACAATTTGCGTAGAAATATGTAGTGTATATTATAGTCGGAATGTCCTTGCTCTAAGGAACCTGCTTAATTTTTATAATATTAATATTCGGCCGTGCACCACAAAACGAAAAAAAAATCTTACAATTTCATTAGTATTCCAAATCCATATTTTTGGCTGTCGCCATCTACATTTATTTCCCTTGCTCATTGTTAGCACAGTTGCACACCTTTCGAGGGAAGTTATTTTAGACTAAACTATATCTATTGCAAGGGAAATTAATTTAAGCGAGAAATGAATCATAAAACAATTCGATTTGAAAAAATTCATATAATTTTTTGGGTATTCAGTTTAAAATATAATAAAAATATGTTTTTATTCCAATTTGAAAGGGCATAAATAGAATCTATAAAAGCATATTTAATAAATTATTTTAGCTTATGCCTATAATTTGTTTAAATTCGACTTTAAACAAAACATTTAGTTCACATCACATTAAAAAAATTGTTTTGGTGAAATACATGACTATTCCGACTCACTTTTTTTACAAGGTTTTATATATTTTGGTCACCTTGTATTTTAAACTTTTATAAGTTATCTCATATAGTTTCATTCCTGTTAACGATTTAACACAAACACAAAACATTTTTTAAAATTAAACCATTCTTGCAAAAAAGAAAAAATTTATTATCTCCTTTAGCATTTTAAGTTCTAGAATAAATGTGTCCCCAGGGCCTAAATGATGTCGAATGTTTTTTTGACAAATAAAACTGAAAAAGTGAAATCAAAAACTACTAACCAAATTCCTGTAATTATCATTTATTTTGCTAATTTTTTATTATTTTTAATTTATTGGCATTCAGCCAATTTAAAATTAAGGCTACAATCCAATAGGAAATAACAAAACTAAATAAAAAACATAAATTTCCCAACCAATTTTGAAAACCGAACCCATTTTCTGCGACTTGTTGCCGGCAATAAAAAATGCTTCTTACAGTCAAAAGCAAATATTGGTCCCGCATGAAACACCCTGTTGGCAACTCTTCGAAAGGTTTGAAACTGGGATTTGTAATTAGTTTGAAAGCCACTGCTTATGGCGTTACAGTTTAGAGCCGCCGTATTTTGATAAATTAATTGCTGCCATCGTAAACTGTTTTGGAGCAACTGTTTCTAGATGACAGTTGTGTAAGCATTGTACGTACTCGAGGTTGTGTGCCTATTGTTTCTTGGCTTAAGGCTGCCAGATCAAAATAAGTTCAAATTAAGGCAAAAGACTTTTTGAAAATTGTAAAATTTCATTAAACGATAAATTAACATAAAAGGAGTTTAAGTCAATAGTAAATGCTTAAAAGGATATATATATATATTAATTATCACATAAACTGTTTAAGTTAGTACAAAACCCAATTAAAATATTCGCATAACTTAATTACTCATTCTCTTGATAAGGTATATTTAGAAAACCAATTTATAAAACTGTTTCGACCAATTTGTCGCACCAAAGGTACTTTGTTCATTTTTAAGTAAAACAGACTAAATTTTTGTCTAATAGCTATTATATGAAATGGTGGATAAATTTTTATGAAACTCCACAAAGCTGTGTAGACTAATACAAAACTAAACTGACAGGAGCTATCTTTATTTAAAAAAATTTAAAAAGCTCTTATAAATAATGTAATATTGTTATTTATTTATTTATTTATTTATTTTATTTATATAATTATAAATTAGAATTTAATTCTAAAATATAAAAGTTTTGAAGCCAGAGCAACGTAGGCCTTCAGGCTAATATAATATTTTTCAATCTGTTTAAATATTTTTATATCAATTATTATCGCTAAAAACGATAGCCTTATAATAAATGTAGAATGTAAACAATTATTGCCACTTTTTATTAGTACGTTTATTGAATTTAATTTTAGATTTAAGTGCAAATAAAATGCTTTTAAGTATAAAATAAAAAATCATGCCGACTTACCTGCATAACATCTTTTATTGTAGTTCATATAAAGTTCAATGTTATTAAATTAAATTATCATTTGCTCTTAAGGCAAAATAATAAATCGGCAATTTACACTTTACACTCTACAAATAACCAATAGCCAATTTGGCGTTAAATTATTATTTTAAAAATTTCAGCTAAGTTTTATGATCACAATTTATAAATATTAATTGTTTTATTCAGAAAAGTAACTTGTAATTAAAATACAATATATCAGGGGTGCCACAGAAAACCAATTCGATTTAATTTCGATGCAATTGCAATTCTTGGTGCCACAGACATGGCTAACAACGGTTTTAAAACCGCTCATAGTCATGTATGTGGCACCAAAAATTTAAATTGTATCGAAATTGAATCGAATTGGTTTTTTTAAACCCTTGTTAGCCATGTCTGTGGCACCAAGAATTGCAATTGCATCGAAATTGAATCGAATTGGTTTTCTGTGGCACCCCTGTATAATATATATATACATAATTCAAATTGTCTTCATTCATTGACACTTTTTTATTTTAGTTTCTAATTAATTACTTTTAATTTTAATGTCTCATAACATTAATACAAGTCAGAGTAAAAAATACATTAAATGATACTATTTTTTTATTTTACCATAATTTTGTTGTCTCTTACAGAATATAATACAACCAATAAAAAAATTAAAAAGTAAGAACTCACAAAGTAATTTAAAATATTTTTATATATTTTTTTGAATAAATTCAATCAACTAAAACGTTTTTTTTACGTCTCACAACATTAATTCGCATTAAATATAAAACCAGTTTCGATTAAATTTAAACTGCCAAAGTAACTATGGCAATGCTGTAATTTGAATTAACAGCGATGATCTGGCAGCGCTGCAGCAGCGCAATCAGTTTGTCTGGCAGCATCGTCATCATGTGCACGCGCTGCAACGTGAGTGTCAATAATTTTTTCGTAAACGAAAACTACGTGAAAAAGTGCAGAAATTAAAATAAATTAAATAATAGTGCAAAAATTAAACTAAGGCTGTGTGTCACTTGCAGGCGGTGTAACTAATTTACAACGTTGACAACAACAAACAGCGCTAGAATGTACGCAAAACGCCACACACCGAACCTACGTGCCGTAGTCGTAGAAGTTGTCGTAGCAGCGCCAGTGGCAGCGAGAAAAAAATAAAAAAATTCCGCAACAACAACAATTGAGCAAGTGAGAAGATATGTAAAATTTAAGAGAAGTAAATTAAATAATAACAAACATTGTATGTAAAACGAGTGTGAATACAAGTGCGAAGGCAGGCAAACAGTTAATTAGTAGCACAAATTAACGATTTTTGAAACAACACAAAAGCAGCAGCAACAGCAGCAAGCAGCGCAGCAGCAGCAGAGGTAGCGGCAGCGGCAGTGGCAGGCAGCATTTTACAAGAAACTTGCGTGTGGCATGTGTGTTGGTTTTTTAGGTGGTGCAAATGACAAATGACAAAAGCAAAAACGACGTGTGACTAAAGCAAATTTGTGCTCTCCTCATCCTCCTTAGTTGTAAGGTGAGGCTAGCAGCAAAAGGCATACGTAATGGCCAACCAATTGGATGCCAATGTCAAGGACGATCTGAAAACACAATTCGTAACGCGCGAGGGCACCTACCGATTGCTCACCTTATCCGAATACTCTAGACCCAATCGTGTGGGTTATAGTAATAATCAAAGCTCGCCGCAGGTGCGTGTATCAATTGTCACTCTACCAAATCCGTCGCATGGCAGCAGCAGCAACAAGAGCAACAACAACGAGGCGGCCGCAACTACGGCAACAACAAATACATCGGCTGCAAATGCGTCTGCGGCGGCAACAACAACGAACAGCAATCGCTCGCAGTCCAATGGGGCTAGCTCCAATGTGGCAACACCCGCAGCTACAACAACAACAGCAGCAACAACGACTGCCAATGGAGGCGCCGCGGGCGATAGTTTTGGTCAGAGCACCGTGGATGCACGCCTGGGCGGTGGCATCACCATGCACTCTATGATGAACGGGGGAGTGACAGATCAGAATGGCCTGGGCGGCAGTCAAATCTATGGCGGTGATCGCATATGCTTTAACTTTGGACGGGATTTGTATGTCTATGCGTTTCGAGGAGTCAAAAAGGTAAGCCGGTCAGCTTGTTTATTAAGTCACATGAGCTTGCGAATGCTGTAAGGGCGGATTTCTAGGAGTATCAATATGGACAGAGCTATAGAGATTTTGTTTAGTGAGTCAACTGCACAATTTATAGCTTTTAAAAGTAATACAAATGGAACTCTTTATTCGTCGTTACTCATCTCATTTTCTGAAGATTTAGTGTCTGACCTTGAAAAGTGAATATTTTCTCAAAGAGGTGTGAAGTTTGACAAATCCAAAAAAAGTGTCTAGAGGTTATGTCAGAATATAGTCAATACCCTAAAATTGAAATCAAGATATCAATAGTATAAAACCTATATTCCCTATATTGAAATCTAGGCAATTTTGGGACATAATTGTAAAATTTATCCCTGATGCAAGCTGCGGACATGAATAATTTACCCAATTCGAAAAAAGATTGAAGTCGCTTTATAACTCAGGATATAAGTTATCCCGGAACGTCAGCATTACCCGAAAATTGGCTTAATGAATGCCGGAGAAAAGAATAATATTCTCAACTGAAATCAAATCCATGCATTCCCAAGAAAAACTTAAGACGTTTCTAAATTAACAAGATATGTCTTGAAAAGACTTGATGAACTAATAAGATTTCTCTTGAACGCGAATTATATCTTTCCCCGAATTTTGTCAAACCCCCTCGAGATACATATACTAGCTTGAT
>JBAMAX010001420.1:0-18599 GCA_037043745.1 Chymomyza amoena | reverse complement strand
GCACTATGGGCGATTTGATGATTTTGGCGGCATAAAGTCTAAAAAAAGAGCTAGGAGGCTAATTTTTTTTTGTAAGTGTTACTAATATTTTACTTTGATTTCGGATTTTTTTTTTAGTCAATTGGGCCACTCCTTTATTTTCCGCCCCTTTAAAAGCCCGGCACTGCTACAAAAATTTCAATTTTTATTATAATTATAATGGAAAAAAATTAAATTAAAAAATAAAAAATAACATTTTAGCATGTTTTTAAGATATATTTTAATAATATTCTAAACTTAATAAAACAAAAGAATTTCCATGTTTGTCATCAGTTTCGTTGTCCGATTTTGTGTCTTCATCATTTATAAAATTATATGAAATCAGCTCTAATGTTGGATTATCTAAAAGGTTTATAGCTTCTATTGGAAGCGGTTTTTTTTTTCAAATTTTTTAGCCTCTTGTTTATATAGTAGTCCAAAGCTCTATTAAAAACGTCAGCCATATTATTTAATCTACAATTTTTTCTGGCATGAGAACGTCGGTCCATTTTATAATGCTTGTTACGAGCTTCTGATGCATTCTCACCTAAACATCCAACTGGAACTATACACAAATCTATAATGTCTGCTCCTTAAACTAATATTTTATGTACAGTTGGAGACATTGGGTACCACGGATATGTTTTCATATAGAGAATAAAAGTGTATTTGCAAAATTGTCGGTACTTTTTTGGGCTGATTGAGATTTCACACGATATTGCTATTAATATATAGTAAAAGTTATTTAAAATGACCTCATTAAACAATGTAATGGATGCAAACAGTATTGTATTTGCAAAGATTCGTCTCGCCGTGTTACCATCATTGCTGTTACCACTTCCGTTCTGTTTCGGAATGCTAATATGCAAACTCATTTCCTTCCATACTGTTTGCTGAATTTCCTTCTTTCTTATCATCATTTTATTTTTATCATCTCCTTTGATACGATATGTTCAAGATGAATTCCATAAATCGAATCCATGCATGTAATGGACTTACGCCGTATTTTAAGGAGTCAGGCTGAGGTCGAAAGGTTTCAGAATTAAAATCTGTGATTTCGATAATCCTTTTAGGATTTACAGCACAGATTGGGCAACATTGATTGGATTTTGTACCAGTTATGACATTTAATACCTTTCCATCAATTAATGACATATATGTTTTAAAAACCACAGAAATATTTTTAGGTTGCCATTTGAACTTTTCCAATTTTGCAACTTACATATCTACATTGTTCTCTTTTCGCGAACTCAATTTTTAAAGGCCTGCAAAACCTAACTGACTGTGGGCTTCTATTTAACTATATAACGCGATTTAAAGAATCAATTAGACGTATTGGTATAACAGTTGATACGAACAGCGATTGATCTAAGAAATCGGGCTCATCTGAATCAAATTTTTGTTTATACGAACCTCGATTTTCGATTGTATTGGCGCAATAACGTTTTATATAATATTATATACAAAATTAGTCACTTTTGCCTTAATTTGCTGTATGTTTGATTTGTTCAAATTATCTCTATTTATTTCTTTCATTATGTACGCTGTGACAGCATCAGCATTGCGATTGTTGTTGTTCCAAATATCAACGAGCGTGTTGTTGTTGAACGTAAAGGAAACTTCAAGTGCATTTTTTTTCAAAAGGAACAAAAACGAGCAGAAAAAATGATTACTACAATAAACTAGACACATTTTTTAGTAACTTGCCATTTTTAGTTGCATGTTTTGATATGCACTTTTCAAAAAATACTCCACGGAACACAATTAAAATTTTTAGATTTTTGCTAAAAATACAATCAACAATAACACTGGACATTAAAAACACCACGAACATTTATGCACATTTATCGTAAATAATAGATTATAAATACCTTGAGCTTTGCTATCCATGTTACACTTACTAATTTAAATGAAACAAATGATAATTTGAGCACTTACAACAGCAGAAAGTTTTACGCGCCAATTTATATAATTGAGAGCTTCAGCTGATCAGCTGGTTTTGAAGGAAACTAAGAGATTTGCCACCCAAAAAAAAAAAAAAAATGTTTTCCAGCTAACTGAAGTGTTTACTATTAATAAATAATAACATTTTCTTAAAATTTCACCATTAATTTTATGACTTTATGCCGCCCATTATGCAAAATCGCCCATAGTGCGCTGGCAAAATTTTCGGAGTAGTCAAAAAAGTATGCAACAAAAAAAAGTCGACTGCTGTTGCTGCAGCTGGGAAATTTCACACATTTCCCACAGCGATTCGCTACATTTGCCTTTTGTTTTTCAACACTTCTTTTTCTTCCTATGGGGATGAGTATTTTTATGCCGCCACTGTCAACTGTCATTCTTGCATTTTTGTCAGCCTTTTGATGTGTTTAGAGTTTTTCCCCAAGCTGTAGCCATGAAAATTGGAATGATGAATGTGCATCAACCTCAAGGATATTTACAGTACCTGATCAAAAATTAAACTCTTTACAACAAATCTAAAAAAAATAACAAACTGTAGGAAAGTGATACTTTGTTTTTGGTTTTCTTTAAAGTAAAATCTAGAGCCTGTCTGTGCAAGCTACTCACAAATACACGTTCATAAGGTTTTTAGCAATCAACAGCTGCCACAAGTGGCACACACGAGTATTGTTGCCGGTTCCTGTTCCTGCCCCATCAGAGCAACACCTCGTAGACAAACAACATAGCATGGCATTCTAGGGGCATGCAACAAATGCCTCAAGTGCATAACTGCTGCAGGACTCGACGCATACCAGGCGGGTCTGGCATAAATCACTGCATTTGCATGTTAGGATGTCCTGAAAACTCGGTGTGAATGATGGCATTGTTCTGGTTGGCTTGGCAGCCCCTATGCTCTGGCTGGATTTCCTATGCACCTCAGCTAATCTTCCTGAATGTTTGGTTTGCATACTCTGTGGCATTGTGCTTTAGTCGTATGTCGTTTGTTCTTTTTGTGTGTCGTTAAAAAAAAAAAAAAATGGCGTACACTGCCCAGTTTCCTGCTGCTTCCGTTAGCATTTATAAAATTTATTCAAAGCCATTTTTAATTGCATTTCCACACGGAATTCCATAATTGCGTGCACATTGTGGGTACATATGTATGTTTGTATGGTAGTTTGCGTGTTGGAATTTCACACCTTAAAATAATGCAAGATATTGATCGATTGTTTGTTTTCTTTTTTGGGTCAGTGGGTCCAACAGCTCGCAATGCTATGAGAATAATAATGCCACTAGTTTTAAGTAATAATAATAATAAAAAAAAAAATAATAATAACTAACAAAGCTACTAAAAAAACAGCCAAAATTAAATAGAGTTGGTTTCAAATCTCGCAAATTACATTAACTTCTGTACAGCTTTGTTTGCGACCTCGTCTGAAAATCAACTGAGTGCAAAACTCCAATTTTGTTATAATATACTTTGGCTTTACTTTCACTTTAACTTGTTCCGAGTAGACTTTGTATAAGTCGTAAATAAAATAATCCTTAATAGACGTAAATAATAAATTAAAGTTATTATGAGCTAAGAAGTTTTGTTAACCCAAGTCTTGACAAGTTGGAAACTAAATTTTAAACAAATAAAAATATGTTTTTCAAAGTCAACTAACTAGAACTTCTTCTTCGATAGAAGTCTCGAGTGAAGGTATTTCTACATTTTTTTAAATAAAACTAGTGGGCTTCGCCCCCTGCTAGCTTCGCTCACCAACCCCACCCTTCCATCGTCGTAATCGGCTCAGGGGGGCCCATTTAAAATAAATTACTTCTTTATTCTTCTCATACCTTCTCATATTTTTTTACTTCTTTTAAATTTTACTTCTTTTAAATTTTGTTACATAAGTTGAATTTTACTTTGAAAGTAATCTTAACTTCAATAAAATTTGCGGTATATCTGAATTTCTCTCAAAATTCAATTCATTCCTATTTTGTAGAAAAACTTTAGACCTACAATTGTTTGGAATGTTCTAAAAAATTTTAAAGCACGAATTTAATTATTTCGCTTGTATTTTTTAAATAAAAAATTGGTTTGTTTTTGAGGCAAAATATATAGTGTATGAATTAGGTAAAAATTACTTTCTAAAATAAAATAGAAGCAGTTTGCATTAACTAATACAAGTATTATGCGGTTAATATAGCATTAACCTAAAAAACTAAAAATCATTATTTCCATGATATTAATATTTAATTTGTAGGATAAGCTCTAAAAGCCCATACGTTCAAACTTTTCTAAGTTGCTATGCCAATACAGGACCTTTAATAGCATATGCTGAGCCTGAAAGAAAAAAGAGCCGGCATTTTTCATCTTAAAATGTTTATCTCTTTTTACAAGTGCGACCTCATTGCTTGCAGTCTTATAAGTAGTTTTAATAAGAAATTCCTAACAATAGAGATAATTGCACCGTAAATTTGAAAAGCCATTAAACGCATCAGATTTGAGTTCAAAGCTTAATTAATGCAGAAAAAAATAATAACTTTTTTTCAAATAGAAAATAATCGGATTCCCATTCTAAAGAATTGCTTTCTGATTGTATATAATATATTTTATAGATTACTAGTGAGCCCGGCAGATGTTGTCCTGCCCAAACTTTTTGAATAATCTTAAAGTGTACAAGCATCGTAAGATTGTCTAGTTAGCTTATATAGACAATCATAAGATTTGTGGAGTAGCTGACTTTCATGACACTCTAAAAAGCCGTATGGACGAACTTAAGTATTCTTAAGAGAGCTCGCATCTCTAATAAATTCATGCCCCATAGAAACTACAATTCAACCCCTTTGCGACTACGCTTCTGTCTGCACTTAATGTCCACCCGAGTTGAACAATTTTCTATGCTATATTCACGATATTAACAAAAATGCGTATATCTCACGAATCAATAACATAATCACATCGCAATAGGCTTAAAACCTCCGTATTGATAATTTCTAACAAACGCAAAAATCAAATTTAAAATTCTTCAATGCGTTCAAGAGATCACCCATAATACGTAAAACAGTAACATTAGGTAATCTAACAATGTACCCAATGCCACACAAAAAAAATTATAAAAAAAAAAATTATTTTTCGAAAAATTAAAAAAATTTTAGGTGTGGCCAACACTTATCTCTCGAAAATAGATGTAGGCCGATTCTCAGACCTACCCAATAGGCACACACAATTTCATAAGAATCGGACAGCAAATTTGGTAAAAATTTAAAAAAAAAATGCTAGGGGTGGCAACCCTGGGTATAAAAAATAGATGTTGGCCGATTCTCAGTAGGTATTGGGTAATAATAGGCACACAAAATTTCATGAGAATCGGTTTAGCCGTTTCGGAGGAGTATGGGCACTAACATTGTGACACGGGAATTTTATATACATATAAGATATATATTTTTATTTTTTAGTAGAAACGCCTTGCAATATTATGCTTTTTCGAAATGGGAAAGATTAAAGGTAAGAGATAAATTTTTGAATATTTGAGATAAGTTATCAGGCTAAGCGGCAGCTTAGACGCTTTTAAAATGTAAATTCAATTTTTTCAGATCTTAATTATATTTTAGCTTAATCGAAAATATATGTTTAAATGTCCAGAATTGTCCATAACTTGTGTATCGAGGATCGAAGTTTTTCTTGATTTCAATCAATTTATTTATTTTTTTCTATTGTAATTCCTCAAGCAGCATATACAAAGTTACATTTTTCGGTCATGTGCCAGTACTCCGTCCAGCTCACCTGAATCCAATGTGCATATGCATGTTGCATACAAAAGCTGAGCATAAATCACACTCACACACGAACACAGAGTTACAAGCACCCAAGTGGCTACACTAACACGCAAGGGGTCAATTTCATGCAACATAAACAGGACCAACTACCAAAGCAACTCCTTGCACACTTACAAAACGTTTTCCACCAGCTTTCCTCTTGATGCTGGATTCTAAAATGAAGGCAGCAATCCAATCTACGTTGGCGCCCCAGGTGCTTAGCTGTTACTAAGCGTTCATTTTGACTTTACTACCTGATCCGATGCGTGGGTGTGTGTTGGCCACACAGAGGCGGCCAGCGCATAATTGATAGTTCAATCTGTTTCGGATCAAACGCTTGATAGCATCCCACAGATCAGGCTGATAATTTGTTTGTGCCCCCAAAAGGAATGCACTTGTCCAGATTATATAATATTATATATGATAGAAAATTTTGTCAATCCCACTTGTACTATGTAATATCCAAATTATTATGAACAAAACCTACTATATGCAATGTCTCAAAAGCTAACATTAGCTTATTCAAAATAAGATCTAATTTCCAATAACCGCAATGCAGACAGCTAGATTAAATTTTTTTTAAATAATATAAAGTTTTAAGTATACAAAAACTTAGTTTTACAAATGTAACAGTCTTTTCGGAGCAAAAATTATTAAATATTATACATATGATACATAGGGCACTCAATTTGGAAAATTTAAGCAAGTTTTATATACGTGCAGTCAAAGACAAAAAATAGATTTACTCGCACCTTGCCCATCATCTTTCAAATATTTTTTATGACTTGTACATTTGAAAGTTATTTTACAGACTTTTTTAAAATATATTTCCAGAGAGCCTGGGAGCTGAGTAACTGCTTGCCATAAAAAAACCGTATTTGGAGTGCTTTTATTTTTTATTTATGAGCCACGCACACAAAAAGTTTACATGGAGTCGAGTAATGCGTGTCGCGTTTTAGTGTGGCCGTTTTATGCGAGGAAGTGAATTTAATGAAGGTAAGTACATATTGTTGACTAAGTCAGATGTTAGCATATGTTACTGGTTATTTCAACAAGATTGGTAGAAAGTACTTGAAAAACATTTCAAGCACAAGTAATTGATTATATACATACTTATCTTAATGTTTGCTATCCATATCCCCAAGTCATTTTTCGTGACCTTCCTTGAACAGCATAAACCACAATTATTCTACGTAATAACCGAGTTTGTAATATCAAGTGACGTAATAAATACAAAAAGTCTGACGGTTACACATAAAGTTGAAGATGAGTATAAAGATGACGCTCAAGTTGTAAGCCCTTTGCGTTGAGTATTGGCCAATGCAACGCCAATATCAATAAATGATATAAAATAAGTAAATGGATATGGAAATAAAGACTCAGCCAAAGAGCTTAAACATACACTAAACCTTGTTTAATCTTGCATGGAAATTCGCAAAAAGCTGGATGCTCAAATAATTGTGTATACAAAAATGTAGCTGCTTTTGGCCTTTGCTTTTCGTACTTGGTTAAAAGTCAGTTTCAGCTAGAAACTTCAAAAACAATACAAATTTAGGGGCATGAACGCGCATTTCCTGCAGCTGTATCTATCCCAAAAAGTGGCGCAAAGGAAGTACGCTGCTTGTTTGCTTAAACTTGCTACAAAAACATAAACTTGTGTTTCCGTCTGAGACAACCGGGAAACAAAAAAACAAATGCCATCACAAAATTTGTATGAAAACTTGCAAATCCATTGGGGCACTCTGTAGTACGATTATACCGTGTAGTTGGTTGTTGGTAGGAGCAAAGCTGCACTTCCTTTGATAAAGGGAATTTGGCAGCAAAAATTAAAAATTGTGTATTATGCATTTGCGCGTTATGATTATGCAAACCAAAAAAAAAAAAACAATAAATATTGTATTAAGGCTGTGCAGCGCAATTCGACGTGTCAGGAATTAATTTGCTAAAACTGCAACTGACAAAATTTGGGGCACTTGCCTACAAAGCGCACAAAATTTGCATATGAACACAGTTTGCGTCACGTAGTCACATCTCTAAAGTTTATTTTTAAAGACAATATTATAATATTGCTTTTATTTGAAATTATATCCCTATCCTCAAAAGTTTATTCAGAAATCTTAATTTATTTTCTATAATTTTTAAGTTAATTTAAAATATTCTCAATTTAAAAAACTTTTTGTATAGTAGTCATTTCCAAGTGTTTTACTTTCAAACTCTTTTTCTGCAACTAAACCATGCATTTTTATTATGCAACTTTGAAAGTTTAATAAGAAATAACGTTGGAACTTATTTTTATATAAGCAATAATCCACAATACGCCAATAAATAAATTTCCATTCTGCTTTTTAATGGGAAATCATTAAGGTATGTATATGTAGGTTAGGGTAAGTCAATTTTTTGGTTCATTCTAAGCAACTTTCCCCATTTTTATGGGTTTAAACTGAATTTTGAGTCTGTCACTTTTTCAAAATATTCCAAAATCGACTTGGACTTGTATTAAAATGGCTAAAAAAGACTATTTTTTCTCTTGCCAAATGTGTATTAAGGAGTTTTGGGTTCGAGCAATCCATTTTTGACACCTACTTTTAATTTTGAAGGCGCTTTAGTATACTTTTTTATTTTTTTTAGCCAATCAAGCTGCGCAAACAACAAAACAACAATTTTTTGAGGACAAACATACCGGATTGTCCAACCTTTTTGCAAAACGTAAATAGTCTCTTTTTACATATTTTGCAGCAACCTAACATAAAATATAGTCTCATCTCTGCACAAAAAGTTTGAAAACCAAACCAAAAGTTTTAAAAATTGACAAACTATCACTTTGTAAAAAAAAATTCGAAGAAAAGCTTATACTGTGTAGCGGACTTCCTTTCGTGTTTTATATTTCATAATTCAAATCAAGTTCACAGAGGGTGTCTTTTAGGCCTAAATCCAAAGCCACATAAAGCATTCTTGGCCAATGAGATTTATGTGTTGGGCTTTTTTTATGTTGCCACCCATCCACTTCCCGCCACCCTCACAATGACAATACTAAAAAGTAGACGAACTGGAGCGCCATTCAATGGCAGAAGCGGAGGCGGCATTCGCACGTGTTGGCCACATTGAGTAGTTCGAAAAAAAGCAGCGACAAGCGGCAAAAGTTGTTTTGAATTGTAACTCGAGCACGTGTTTCGTTCGAAAATGTTGGAGCGTGCGCAAGGCGAGTGCGAAAGTTAACGAAAGTTCGGCTATTCGTGTTTGGGCTAAGGAAAGCCGGCCGAGCGACGAACAGAAACAGAGCCGAGGATGACGTTGCCAATGAGTCGTAGCATTGAGCAGCATGATACACAAACAGTTTGGCTTGAACTTGCGCCGGAATTGGACGCTTATGTCTCGCCGGAATGACAGTAACGCCAAAACGAAACGTATCGATAGGCATTTTAAAGTGCATTTGTCGTGCAATTGTAATAAAATCAACAAATAAAATTTGAGTTAAAGTGACGAAACTGCATTTTGTTGGCATTAAAGGAATACTCAGCCGCCAGACTGAAATTCATAAATGTATATGTGTTCATGCTAATGGGCTGAATATTGGCTATCATACGAATATCCATTCAGAAGTGAAGCAGTTTATGTGGTAATTATCATTTCAAAAAAATGCCAGCTAAAATACGATTGTTCGGCAAAAATGGTTAGAGCCAAAGCTTCACATTCCGTGTCATTCGTCTATTTGTGTTTTACCATTTTATTGTTTTACCTGTCTTTCCCTGCGCTTCAATTCAGTGCACAAAAATTTATTCAAAATGCAGTTCCTTTCTGCTAGAGATACCAGTCCATTCGGCGTGCTCATCCCTGGCATATAAATTTCATGGCAATCTGCTTACGCTGCAAGTCATCCAAATTTCATTTGTTGCTCTTCGGTTGGCACTTGACTTCGAGACTCCCGGGATCCAGCTCCCATCCTACTGGCTTTCTGTCTGTATGCTTATATTGGGCTCTGCCGGTTAGCTGAAATATTACATTCATTATTTATGTAAAGTTTATGCAGCATTTTCTTCACTATGTTTGCAACTTGTTGTAGAAGCTTCCATCATTTGTTGCAACTTGCAGTTTTCGTACTTGTATTTTTAATATCCCCCAGCTTGTATAGGTATTATATGTATACCCCTAGTCTCCAACCAGAGCCCTATACCTATCACGATTCTTTGTTTATTGTTTACCTAAAGTTGTGCTTTCCGTATTATTGCATATCGTGTTGGCTTAATGTCTAGAACAATGTTGCTTTATTGTTCTTCGATGCTGGAATATTGAGCTGGCTTCGAGCTTCAGGCGACAACATCATTATTTCTTGGTTCATTGCTTTTATTTGATGCACGTGCATTAATATAATAAATCAGTTCTTTACTGTTAAAAAACTTATTATTCAATGTGAATACATTTATTTTACTGGGTATAGAAGCTGACTGCTTGAAATAAATATATAAATATATATATATAAAGCTTGGGAAATACTATTTCTAGGCTACTTTATGGACCTAACGAATTCTGAAAATACGCTCATACATACAAATTAAAAAAATTATTTTATAAAGATGCAAACTATTTGCAATTTAAAGGGGACCATATAAATATAAATGCGGTGAAGCATGCCACTTTTTCACGACCTTTTCCAATTGTCTAGTAGCTCTACCAAATATGTAAAAATCATCAAAATCGGAGAAGGTCGGGAAAAAAGTGTATTAAATCGAATTTTCGCCCTCTGGTGGTGTGTTTATTAACATAAATCCATTTTTTTTTCGATTATTTTCCAAATTTTGTATACTATACTAAAGTTTATAAATTAAAAGCCCAAGAAAGAATTCATAACCTTGTAAACACATTCTGTTCAAAACGGAATTTTCCTCATTTAAACAAAAAATGCTAATGGCCTCCTATATTATCCTAAATGCTGTCAAAAATAATAATTATAAAGAAAAATTTATTTTCGCCTTAAGGCATAATAATGCGTTTGTTTTATGTAGTACTAGTGAGACCGGCAGACGTTGCCCTGCCCAAAATTTTTGAATACTCTTAAAGTGAATAAACATCGTGAGATTGTCTAGTTAGCTTATCTGGAAAAATGTAAGATTTTTAGATTCGTTTGCCGCGCTTCACGGGTCTGTCTTAACTGAATTCTTTCACGTTCATTGCGATCTTCACGTTCCTGGGAGTACGATAAATTTGATAATTAATTTGATTCGTTGCATTTCTTCCAATTGAAATATTGCTATATCTTCAATATGAATTAAAGCTTCATTGTAAACTTTCGGCGTAAATTCCATCACTTACGATTTGCTTGACGTTCTCAAAACAAAATATCTTCTGTTAAATAATATTGATATTTTATCCACAATTTAGGTGGATTGATGGAAAACATGTTGCCAAAATAATCACAAATAGAACACGAATATGATATGAATAAGCAGTAATAGCAGCATCTGCTAAAGTTTGATCCCAGTGCAAATAATATTCCAGCGAATTCAATTTTCGACATGCCTTTCAATACGTTGCACTATAATACGCCATTCACTGTTCTCACCTGAACATTGATTAACAACAATACCAGTTTTTGTATATATGACAATATACACACTAAAACCGATATTCACAAAAATGCGTATATTTCACGAACAAAAACACACAAACACATCGAAATAGGTTTAAAACTTCGTATTGACAATTTCTAACACACGCAAGAATCAGATTTGAAATTCATCAACGCGTTCATGAGAACATTCGTAACATGTAAAACATGTTCTTATATATATATAAATTTAGTTTGCATTATTTAATTTGCCATTTTGAAAGTGCTTAGTACTTCATTAAAGCCTTACGAATTGTTTTTTTGCTTATCTTAACAGCGACCGAAATACTCTTTCGTCGTTGCTAATTGTTTGCACAACGATTTCAATTTGAAGAAGAACTCTCTGTTGCCAAACCGAATTTAATACATATTTCTGCAGCATTTCATGGATTTTCTGCCACTTTGCTGCCATTCTTCTCCACTCATTTCAGCAAACAGTTCCATTTACGATAGCTGTCAAAGCTGCATTGCTCAGCTGGCAGCCCAAGAATTCCCTGCACCTCCCAGTTGCGCGTTGCCAAGCTTGCTGTTGCACTATCCTCCACTGCAACCACAAGGCGGCAGGAAGCAGCAGCATGAGCAGAATGGAGATGACAATTGCGTACTCCATTTTCTTCGTTACCTCGCAAATAATTTACATTGTGCAGGACTCCCAGACAATATGGCTGCCACAAATCCTTTCAGTTGCAGGCTTGCCTGTTTTGAGTCTGCTGCAATTTGAAATTTTTAGCCCATCTACCACTTTGAAACTACGACTTTTATTTGAAACGAAACAAAAGCTTAAGTCAATTTATAGAGGTGTGTTCAAAAAGTATCCCGAATTTTGTGTTTTAACTCCCGACGCAAAAAGAGGGGTGTTATAAGTTTGACGTGTCTGTTTGTCTGTCTGTTTGTCTGTCTGTCTATGGCATCGTAGCTCCCGAACGCATGCAGTGATTTCAATTTAGTTTTTTTTGTATTGAAGGTGACTTATGTGCGAGTGTTGTTAGACATGTTTGGTGAAAATCGGTTGAGCCGTTTAAAAGTTGTGGGGAGTAAAAGTGGGAGAAAAACATCAACTTTGTCCGATTGGCTTAAAATTTGGTCCTATTGTAGCTGACGACGTCACTGATTCGAATCTGAGGTTATTTTTGCTCTATCTCTTCTCGTTTAGAAGTAATGGCCATTTGAAGTTAAAAACATAAACTTTGTCCGATTGGCTTAAAATTTGGTCCTATTAAAGCTGACGACGCCACTGATTCGAATCTGAGGTTATTTTTTCTCTATCTCTTTGCGTTTTTGCTCTATCTCTTCGCGTTTAGAAGTTATGGCCATTTGAAGTTAAAAACATAAACTTTGTCCGATTGGCTTAAAATTTGGTCCTATTGAAGCTGACGACGCCACTGATTCTAATCTGAGGTTATTTTTGCTCTATCTTTTCGCGTTTAGAAGTTATGGCCATTTGAAGTTAAAAACATAAACTTTGTCCGATTGGCTTAAAATTTGGTCCTATTGAAGCTGACGACGCCACTGATTCGAATCTGAGGTTATTTTTTCTCTATCTCTTTGCGTTTTTGCTCTATCTCTTCGCGTTTAGAAGTTATGGCCATTTGAAGTTAAAAACATAAACTTTGTCCGATTGGCTTAAAATTTGGTCCTATTGAAGCTGACGACGCCACTGATTCGAATCTGAAGTTATTTTGCTCTATCTCTTCTCGTTTAGAAGTAATGGCCATTTGAAGTTAAAAACATAAACTTTGTCCGATTGGCTTAAAATTTGGTCCTATTAAAGCTGACGACGCCACTGATTCGAATCTGAGGTTATTTTTTCTCTATCTCTTTGCGTTTTTGCTCTATCTCTTCGCGTTTAGAAGTTATGGCCATTTGAAGTTAAAAACATAAACTTTGTCCGATTGGCTTAAAATTTGGTCCTATTGAAGCTGACGACGCCACTGATTCGAATCTGAGGTTATTTTGCTCTATCTCTTCGCGTTTTTGCTCTATCTCTTCGCGTTTAGAAGTTATGGCCATTTGAAGTTAAAAACATAAACTTTGTCCGATTGGCTTAAAATTTCATCCTATTGAAGCTGACGACGCCACTGATTCGAATCTGAGGTTATTTTTGCTCTTAGAAGTAATGGCCATTTGAAGTTAAAAACATAAACTTTGTCCGATTGGCTTAAAATTTCATGCTATTGAAGCTGACGACGCCACTGATTCGAATCTGAGGTTATTTTTGCTCTTAGAAGTAATGGCCATTTGAAGTTAAAAACATAAACTTTGTCCGATTGGCTTAAAATTTGGTCCTATTGTTGCTGACGACGCCACTGATTCGAATCTGAGGTTATTTTTGCTCTATCTCTTCTCGTTTAGAAGTTATGGCCATTTGAAGTTAAAAGCATCAACTTTGTCCGATTGGCCTAAAATTTGGTCCTATTGAAGCTGACGACGCCACTGATTCGAATCTGAGGCTATTTTTGCTCTATCTCTTCTCGTTTAGAAGTTATGGCCATTTGAAGTTAAAAACATCAACTTTGTCCGATTGGCTTAAAATTTGTCTGTCTGACTGTCTGTCTGTCTGTGGCATCGTAACTCCCGAACGCATGCAGTGATTTCAATTTATTTTTTTTGTATTAAAGGTGACTTATGTGCGAGTGTTCCTAGACATGATGAAAATCGGTCGAGCCGTTTAAAAGTTGTGGGGAGTGAAAGTGGGGAGAATGCGTAAAAAAAGCAAACAGCTTGACCTTAAATGTAATCTATACCTTAACAAGAATCTAAATTATAGTAAGTATATTATAATATACTAAAGTCTAACTTAACCTAACCTACCTATAAAAAGTATGAAATAAAAAATTAAATTAAAAATTTAGAAAACCCCCGAACTTAAGTAATTTTCATTTAAAAAGTGAAAAATAATAAAAGAAACTTAATGTTAAAGTACCTAAGAATCTATTAATAATTCTAAAAAAAATACGTCGCGTTGGGGGACCGCTCCTAAACTAACAATTTAAATACAAATAGTCTAATTAAGCAACAAAGATTAACTTAAAAACAAAATTAAGAAAATACTTCAAAAACTTTCATAGAATTACTTCAAAAAATTTGCATGTAAGATACGACCGTCAACGACGTCTGCCCTCGCGTGTCCCCCAACGCGACGTATTTTTTTTAGAATTATTAATAGATTCTTAGGTACTTTAACATTAAGTTTCTTTTATTATTTTTCACTTTTTAAATGAAAATTACTTAAGTTCGAGGGTTTAAATTTTTAATTTAATTTTTCAAAAATTATTTATTTATTCATGAATATCTATTTTGTTACCTTTAAAGTAATCCCCATGAGATATTATACACTTGTGCCAGCGGCTTTTCCAATCTTCGAGCACTTCAAAAAATCATTTTTTTGTATCTTGTTTAGCTCCTTCTTCGATGCTGTCTTTTGCTCGTCAGTCGTAGCGTAGCGTTGTCCTTGATGGGCCATAAGTTTAGGGAACAGGAAAAAGTCACGGGGGCCAGATCTGGGGAATACGGTGGCTGCGACATCATTAGTGTGTTGTTTTTGGCCAAAAAGTCGCGCAAATGTCGTAATGTTGAAGTTGTGATTTTTGGCATTGTTTATAAGATTTCTGACTGATTGCATCGTTATTACCCAACCCGACCATAAAGACTCACATGTACATCAGCTTGTACGAGTTCCAAAGTGGTTTTTAATGAGCTTTTCCATTGAGTCGGCCGCTGCTTCATTATCCGTTGCTCCTGATTTTGTTGTTATTTAGTCTTTAAATTTGATTTTATCTCGGTACATTAATTAAACAATGCTTTAATGTCTAGCCATGTTAGTTGCTGCAATTTTGTGGTAATAATCTGATTACGTAACTCATAATTTGTAATTTCAGTATAATTACACTAGTCAAATGACCAACACAAATTATAGGGTTAATTTTTGAAGGCAAAATGCATTTGTTTAAATTTCACATTTTATTATTATTTTTTTATTCGTAACACCTAGTCAATTTAATTAATAATTTTTCTGCTTAAATTTAATTAAACTATGACAGAAAAATAAAAAAGTTCAAAAGCGCATTTAATGTACCCAGGGCTTGGTAGCAACTCAAACCTAATTAAATAAGTAAGAGTTTGTTTAAATAAATTCTCTTTCTTTCTAAATTTAATCAAATCTAGAGTAAATTTACTACAGGTTTTTCATCCCAAAGGATTACCCCTTAAAGCTTTAAAGCTCTTTCAGCTACAGGCAGATGTTATACAGTCATACATAACTCAACTGAACTTTGTTGAATGTTGCGGAAGTGTATATGGCTTTTGAATCAATATATTATATGGTAAATTTTTCCTACCCAAGTCACCAAGCAAAAGAAATATTTAAACAAAAATATTTGGTATTAAAGCGAATTTTGAGGGAGTTAATTACATTCAATAGAAAAAGAGCCTATACACCAGTTAAGAGTTCTGAAAAATATGGTGGCCCTGATTCATAAAATGTCTACCCTTCCGTTCTTCCATATCTAAGCGACTTTGTTTAATGGTTGCTCTTGTAAGGAAATAACAAAAAATTTCACGTCCTTCATTCATCGTGAGCTCAGCTAGCGAGCGCAAGAATATCGCCTACTTAAGATATTCACAGACCATCTTCTTTGTTGCAGGTACATAACACATCGGGCTAGTTCGGTTGATGTATAAAAGTGCAGATTGACGTTGGTATCTAACCTATCTTTATTTCATTGAAACGTGCAACGTGGGTTGGGAAGATATTTACGATTTCCAGCTAAATAATTTGGGAGTCGTGTAGTTTTCCATTATAAATTTCTAATAAATGTTGCATTGATTTATGTTATTTGACCTTAAAAAAGTCCTCCAATATTTATGGTTGTTTATAATAAAAAATTCAAATATTGAACAACTCCAAACATAGTGATAAAACGAATAATATTTAAAAATTGTAAATAAACGCAGTGGAAGATAAAATGTTGTGATTTAAAAATGGAACGATTCATGAACTATGAAAATGCGACTATAACCATGTTATTGTATAACATTGTCATCATAGTCCAAAACCCATTAATGTTGACTATAGCCCAAAGTGGTTGGTGCTGTAAGCCATGACCATAAAATAGCAACATCCATGAAATGTTCAGTACAGCATAGTGACTGACCGGAATAAAATGCGTTTAATAATAAATGTTGAAATGGTAACATACACGCATACCCATAGATGCACACTATACACTCACACATAGTAAAATGAACTTATATAGCAAACCAAAAACCGGTTTGGGCAGTACCATAATCCGTCAAGCCAAATTGCACTGCATCGCGTGCCATTGCGTACATTATGTACTATTAATTATACATATGTGTATCCACTTATATATATATGTGTGAAGGTTATTTCAATTCATAGAAAGGGTGCTTTTTAAAGGTGTACAATTTTACATATAAACTAAAACTTAAAACTAACAGCCTAAAAAAGAGCAAGTTCCTAGCTACGTCGCTAATTCTTTGCCGATCATCATAATTGTATGGCCATTACAACCCGCTCTCGGGTAACGGCCGACTTCAGCAGCTCTCGCCAGGCGCCTCTGCTTTGCACGCGTCTTCTCCAATTAGAAATACCAAGGGAGGATAGGTTCTCCTCCACTTGATCTATCGGAGTCGTGGTCGTCCCCTTTGTTTCCTTCGTCGGCTTTCGCTTCGAATACCTTTTTCGCTGGAGCATCGTTATCCTTACGTACGACATGGCCGAGCCAGCGCAGACGTTGTATTGTGATGCGCTGGACAACATCCATATCGAAGAGCTCTTACAGCTCGTGGTTTATCCGTATGCGATAGCCGTCCTCAAAACGTACGGGACCTAAGGTTTTGTGTAGAATTTTCCTCTCAAACACCCCAAGAGCAGCTGCATCTGTCCGTGACACAACCCATGCTTCTGCGCCGTATAAGAGCACGGGCAAGATGAGCGTCTTGTAGAGTGCTACTTTTGTCGTTCGAGAGAGGTCTCTGCTGCACATCTGCTTACTGAGACCATAGTAACACCTATTGGCAAATGTAATCATCCGCTTTATCTCCAGGCTGATGTCATTTTCAGTGTTAACGGCGGTGCCAAGGTACGTGAATTCCTTGACCACTTCAAAAGTATAGCGGTCCGGTACAACATGGGAGCCCAGACGAAGAGCGTTCCTGTTCGTAGACAGTATATTCATCGTCTTGCCCTCGTTTACCGCTACACCTACTTTCGCTGACTCCTTTTTGATTGCGGAAAATGCAGCAGTAACATCTCGCTTACAACGCCCCATGATATTGGAATCATTCGCGAATGCAAGAAGCTGGACACTCTTGTAAAAATTGTGCCATTATATACCGGTCTTCCGCAGTACCCCTTCCATCCCGAAATTAAAGAGGTCGCATGATAGAGGGTCGTCTTGTCTGAAACTTCGAACAGTATTGAAAGGTTCGGAGAGGTCCGTTCCTACCTTGACAGAGCTGATGGTGCCGCTCAATGTCATTCTGCAAAGACGAATCAGCTTTGCAGGAATACCGAAGTCAGACATGGTGGTGCATAGGCGATCCCTTATTGGGCTATTCTTTTATGATACTGCGAACAAAACTTTCCCTGCTAGAAAAATTATGAATGTTTGTCAGAGAAAGATTTTGAGCCCCACAACTCCACCCAAACTTCATCTTAATAAACGATCCTTTTGTCACATTATAGTTGGGTAGAGTGACCAGAGCTCCAAAAAGTATGCACTTTTTATTTTCAGTTTCACTTTTGTCTGTATATTTACATATGAAGCTGCCGGCAAACAAATACAACCAAAACAACAAAAACAGCTGTAAAAACAAATACAATTGCAAAATTAATCGAAGTTAACGAATGCAGCAGAGCAACAATAGCAATTAAACGATTTTAAATCTTCACGCTAAATGAATTTTGAATTGTACAACCGTGCAAAGTAGATATGTGTTAATTTAAATTTGCTCTTGTGTGTGCAAATTAAATTAAGCAAATCCAATGAGGATAAAAAATAAATGTGCATTATTAAATTAAATAAATAAATAAAATAAAAACATGCAAAAAAATCCGAGTGTAAATAAACGAATATAAACACAAATGTGTGTTAATTAAATTAATATATATATCAAATAAAAATGCACAATAATCTCCACCAGCACCTTAACATAAATATCTCTTCCGGAATAATCAGGGATCCCGATTTAAAAGAATAAAAGAAATATGAGT